>OMLI01018392.1:0-20359 GCA_900302605.1 Rondeletia loricata
AGACCAGCGTTCACTAAGGCCTCCTCTCTCCATTAACCTTGTCGAGAGCACTCAGATGTATTTACCCAATTTACAGCCGGATTGTAGATTCTCTCTGTCTCTGTCTCTCTCTCTCTCTCTCTCTCTCTCTCTCTCTCGCTGTACCAACCTCTCTCTGCTGTGTATTAATGTCCTTTGTTGATTTTCATTAAACCACTCTTCGGTGGTATACGTGGTCTTGTACACTCTAATCTGTAAATTAAATTACCGAGCTGTGTGCATGTGTTTGTGTGTATGTCTGCATGTATTTGTTTGCACGTGTGTGCATGTGTGTGTGTGTACATGGACTGTAAAATGTGTGTGTGTGTGTGTTAAAGAGGTGATTGATGATTCTTGGCAGAGGCTCTCAAGGTGCCTGCTACTATGTGGTGTGATTGGATGAAAACAGAATTATTAGAGGGCTCTCGCAGCCAGTCTGGCTCGTCCAGCAGCAGCAGCAGCAGCAGCAGCAGCAGCAGGGCTGGTGGCAGACGCAGAGCAGGGAGGCAGCACTGCCATTTCTCACAAAGAGAGAGAATGCTGAACTCCTGCCAAATGTTTGGTGGCAGGCTGTTGCTAGGAAATCTGGGTCCTTAGGCAAATCATTGCACAAAGACCAATAACAAAGGCGTGAGGGGGAAGAAGGGATGGCTAAACGCATGGAAGGCAGTGGATGTCTTTTTTTTTTTTTGCTGCTGCAGTGATGTTTCCAGTTATTTTTTCCCAAGCAGTGTGAACATCAGAAATGGAGGGTGATGTATTGTGTGAAGGGGAGATGAGTGACTCTAATTGGTGGGGGTGATGTGTGTGTGCTGGCCCAGTTAGCCTCTTCTCCCCCCACCTTCCCTTTACTCCCTCTATCCTTCCATCCCCATCCCCCCTCGGCCTCTGTGGACCCCCCCCCCCCTCTCTTTTGCTCTCTCTCTCTTGCTCTCTCCCTCCCCCTATGTCTCCTTCTCCACACTCCCTCACACACGCATACACTCACTAATAAACACACACTGTGTACACGCACACATTCTGCAGCATACCACTGGCTTGTTTTTCTTACCACTGAGCGCTTTGCCCTGTAATTTGATCTCCACTGCTTGATGCATCCTCCACGATGCCACTTTGAATTAACCTATGGTTCTACAGCTCTCCTTAGCCCAGGCTAATAAAACGGCCTCTCGTAACTTAAGCCATTTACATTCAGGGAAAGGAGCTCTTGGTCTATCTCCTGGTCATGCATGAAGCAAGTATAGGCTAATAGAAACGGAGAAGAGGGGAGACGTACAAGACAATTGACTGTGAAAAGGCCCGGTAATGACTGGGCGCAGATGGTCAGAAATAACCCAAGGATATAGGAGACACTCGCCTCTGCCAACTCGCCTGATACAGAGAACTCGCCCAATGAGAGATTAGCTGCACCGCTGTTAGGTCACACACCCTTTCACAGCTATGGAAGCTGTTCATTTATGCCTTAAGCCAATAGCACAATCCACGTTAGCCTGCTAGTAGTTAGCCACACCCAGGGAAAACGGCTAGCCCACCTTTCAAACAGCGCAGCGACTTGAAGTACCAATGCCACACACTGTTAACATGGGCACATTGCAGATAGCATTAATTGGCAGTTGTATTATTGCCATCACTGCAGGGGAAAGCTGAGTTCAGCTTCAGTCACCGTAGCATAATATGCAAGGAAAACGAGACGAAGGGGAGGGCAAAAGCACACAGGAAAAGCGCAATACTGGCACCACAAGCAGCACGTCAGCCTGCACATACACACACGCACACGCACACACACACACATGCACACACACACATACACTCGCTCCGCCCCGCCCCGCCAGCCCCTGCAATTTGCAGCCAAAAAAGCGAAGGGAGAGGTTTTCCACACACACAACTAACTGACACCTCATCAGCCAGCCAAAGGGCTGATTAGCACAGAGGTGACTGCGGCTGGCTCTCTGTCCCCTCCAGCTCACAGGACTACACTGTCCTCACACTGACCTTGAGCTTCCTCTCTTTTCCTCTCTCCTTGTTTTCTCCACTCCCCTCTCCTCTCATCTCCTCTCCTCTTTAGCTCCCATATTCTTCTATTCCTCTCTTCTCTCCCTTTCCCCTCCTTTACTCTCTCTTTCCTTTTCTGTCTTTCCTCTGCCTCTTCTCTCTCTCTCTCCTCTCCACCCTGTACTGCACCACTCTGCACTGCCCCTGTCCTTCCACATAGCCAGGGAGGGATCACGAGGCAAAATGCAGGCAGTGGAGAGAGGGAGGGAAGAGAAGGGGGGGAAAAACTGGCAGGCTCCCCCTTTGTCTGCAGGCGATCAGTTACAGTCTTGGTTGCCGATGAAATTTAATCCCCACCGCATTTACATGCCAAGTTTGACTTCTGGCAAGCCTTATTAAATAGATTTGTAAATCATTTCATCTTGATTAGAATCCGTCCTCAAGGGATCAACATTTTTTTTGCCTTTCTTGTGTTTTGTTATGTGTACAGTCTGTGCCCACTGGTGTTAAAATTTGAAAGTCAACCCTTGGTAGTATTATTTTTCTCTGTGTGTGTGTGTGTGTGTTTCTGAGGTTGCGGTTTAGGGGACAAAGAACGTTGGGTGCCAAGTCCTGTCCGTCACCGGCCACGCCGCTGTGTCAGCATGTCTCTATCTCTGGAGGTCATGTTGGTGGGCGAGCAACTGCTATGATGCGTCTTCTCTTTATTAGGCTGACACCCCAGTGTCTTTTGCATGGAACAATGTCATTTAAAATTGCGACTAATCAGATGGCATTTTGTAATTGCCAACAAGCAACTTATGAATATGAATTCATAATTGTTCAATTACAAGCCGACTGCATCGTATTTATTGGCTTATTTATTTATTTATTTCCCCCCCCCGCTGGCCTGCGCCACTTATAGGATTTCAATCTTGAGGCAATCAAGTGATAAGGGTGAGGCGTTTAGTGTTTGCTGTCACTATATAATTCTCTCGAATGTTAAACATGCATCTGGGAGGGCTGTATTCGTCAGAAAGCTCTACATGGAGGTGCACCTGCCTAATTGAGTGGTAATGAGCTGTCAGGAGTGCGGGCTTGGTGATTGGCTCTCAGTGGGGTGTCCTGTGCCAATGGGACGTATGGGCTGGCCCTGCCCTGCTGGAGGATAAGCCAGCGCCACAGCCCTTCAGGCCTGGATGGAGTGTTGTAAATTAGGGTAGAGAGGCCAAATGACACTGGTTGTTGCGAAATCCAGTGGCTTTCACTCATCCATGGGATTTATTTAGGTTGCTTGGAATTATACTTTCTCCTGACATGGTTTTACTACTTTCTGCTCTGGCAGATTGTTACATTTATTTGTATGATTAACTGCAATATAAACACACTAGGCTTTGGAAAAGCAAAGACATCTGAGATTGTAGGGGGATGTTTATAGGGCACGGTGTTAGAGTTCACCTCCTTTTGTTGTTATGGAGGAAAGCACCATGGCGGTGTTCCCATCACATTGAATAGCATCCATTTTGAGATGGTTTTGGTCTGTGTATTTTATGTGTGTAAATGCTTAAAGTTGGCAGGGCTGTGTTGGCTTTATTTTGGGAGTCTTTAGTTTGAGCTTCCTAATTTGAACAACAAGAAATAATTGCTTTAATCCATTGTATCTTGAGTAATTGCCTTTGGGGGGGCCAAGTTTTTGGACGCTGGCAGGCGTCCAGGCTCTAGTCCATATTACTCTACCAGCATGCAGTGACTTTCTCCTTGTACACCCACGTTACCTTGTAAAAACAGTTTTTCTTTTTCAGCAGGGAAAACACAGTGTCCTTTCACCCTGTATTACTGTGTGCATCTGCTGCACTGGAAACACTCTGTTTTTCTCTACCTCACTATAAAAGGGATGAAATAGTTCAGACTTAATGATATTTCTACTTTCCATCACTTTGTCCCCTTGCTCTCGCTGCATCAAAGCACGGTGTGTGCCTCTATTCTTGAGACTAACTTGTGACACATAGAATAATGTGCAATCCTACACTGGTATGTCGTTGCCATTTGTGAGACTTCCATAGCTTAATTGAATAGTCTGAGTAATTATTTGCCAAGTAATGTTGAGCAGAAAATAAATAGCCACGTTGCAGCCATGAAATGTGCCTGATGGCCATGTGTTGATTCTCTCACCAGGGAGACTAAAAACCTGCTCTATTGGGTAAGTATCTTATTAAGATTCACATTATGGAACCACAGGCGCTTTAGGATAGTGTGTCTCCTGGGCAAAGATATTGAGTAGAGCTAAGTGTCAGACGTTGTTATATCATCATGCTGGAGCATAAAGCTTGGACTGAATGAGTATGGTAGGAATACGCTCTTCACCACACAGAACTGTCAGCTTGACAGTTCCTGAAACCAGACGACAAAGACTCACCGCAGATGCGTGTCTCTGCGAGGCAGATGCTGGATACCGTTCTTTGAGAATCGTTTCCTTCTGCAAGGTTTCATTTTTCCCTTTTATGTAGCCGTAATTTGTTTATGGTCTGTAATAAGCCAGTGCATATCTTCCTCCTGCCAGCTTGGCAGAGGTCCGTTCTAAACTGCCAGTATTTTTTTCCTCTCCCCTTTTTAAAGGAGACTAATGACTTCTCAGGATAATATCATACTTTGTAATGATTTGATAATTTATTCATCAAAGAGCATTTTGACAAATGTTCAGAAATTTTATCAGCTGACTACTGTTGAATGAGTTTCAATAAGCGTGCCTGGGGTTAGCACATGCGATGGGGAAGTGTTTATGTTTCATACATCAGTACCACTCAGATATAGGCTAGTATGCTGACCTTATCTATTGTTTCTCTAGTGTATATTGTAAGCAGCTTTGGAGGCTTTATAGAGACTTAGCCAGCAGGGCTGCCGCTGCTCTGATGGAACATTTGGACCTCTGGCAAGTGTCAGATTTTCAGCAGCACATTAAATCTCTTAACCCAGTTATTTTTGTCCCCCTTCCTCTCTCTCCTCATCTCTCCCTCTCTCCCCCTTCTCTCTTTCGGACGCCATGCTAACAAGCCGGCTCTGATTTATTTTTCATGTGTGGCATTGTTAGCCACTGCCATTTCCCCCCCCAGCATCAAAACACTTGTGCCAGTGGTTAGCCTGGTGCCCGCCCCCTGAGGGGCAGAGTGGAGATGCAGCCAGAGCAGCTGCACATCCAGCCCAACCCAGCAAAGTCCTCCAGTTGCACTGCGATGGGCCCCGGCCACTTCGAGTAGCATGTCCATAGTTATTGGCCAGCTTGAATGTCATGCACTGTGAGTCCGGTCGTCTAATGCTGTGGCTTGCCAACGGGGCCGCTCCCTGCAATTACTGATAGGGCTGTGTGTTCCAACGTGGGGAAAAGGCCAGGGAGAGCGCCAAAGTGCCAAATGATTGTCCTCGGTAAATAAAAAGCAGACATCTCCTTTTTGATGTTATATATGTGCGTGCCTCAGTTTCAGATGCTGTGGCGCAATCACATTTGAAAGCATTTTGCTCTCCCAACATAACAAGGGGGGACCAATCAAAACAATAACTGTGGTTCCTTTTGACAAAGCCCTTGGCTCACAATTGTCAGAAGATGTAAGCTGACTCATCGACACAAGAAGGGCATGTATCCCTGGGAGCGAGGGGCAAAAAGCTATGATGAATCTTCCCCTCTGTGTTCTCCTCTCTCCACTGAGGCTGCATGGATTAATTACATGACTAGTAGCTAGTTTAGTCTCATTATTTATTTTTTCTAATGAATCATTTTATTCCCCCTCTCTGCCTACATTTTATTCTGCTCAGGACTTTTAGACTTCACCCTGTGGAAATAAGAATGCATTGATTATTTTCCATCTAGCAAATATCCCACCAACTGAGGAATAACATGCCTTCCCCCTAATTGGTTTGTTTATCTTGAGCAACAGACTCTGGGTTTGTTTGGACTCTGGCTGGCATCCACACACTGCACCGCTCCTCAGCATGATTACTCACCTTGGGAGGAGGCTGCTGGAGCAAGGTTGATGTTCCCCGCATAGACATCAGGCTGTCATTCTCCCCGCTTATGTGACATCATTTGCCAAGACAGATTTGTTACAGGAAAAATAAATTCAGGTCTAAAAAGGGATTGATTTAAGGACAGGCTGCTAGTGAAAAAGGCGACAGGAGGGATGGGGGCTCCCAGAGACATTTCACCACTCAGAGGGCTAGGGCCGGATCCAAACAAGCTGCCAACAGAAGATGGATTCTGGCTTCATGTATAATTGATAAACTGTATGTTCTAGGTGTCAGCTTTAAAGAGGGAGCTAGGACTATATCAGGAAGCTATTTTTCCTCTCTGAGGCGAGCATCATTTTTATTTTGTCCTCCCCCGTTCTCCGGCTTATCTTTTCAGTTCAGGAAGCCCCGTTGAAAATTATCGTTTTCTTTGAAGACAACGTGCGGGAAGTGGGGCTTTAAAAGCACATCCTGTTCTTGCGCCTATTAGGATTGCTGGTCCAGGGCAGATAGCCATCTGTAAAGTTGACTGCACATCCTGAGTTATCAGGATTAGCCATCTCACTCTTGACACCTAGCACATTAATATTAGGTATGGGAGACTCTATCCTGCTGAAAGCAGCATAAAAGGATTAATGCAGCGCTTATCCTTTTGGAAATAATGCCCTTTATTGAGCGGATTTGACACCGTAGAGGCTAATGATGACATTGAATGGAGCCAGAATAAGTAATGGTGCATCATCCCATGTCATGCAGCCAGAATAGTCGCTATTTGCATTCCGCCAGCTCAAACTGTATTGATTTTGCTGAAGGCGTTCAGTTGTTTTTCCTCTACAGCAGCTCCTCCGTAAGAAAAAGTGCTACTCAATCATCAATGTCCTGTAGCTAATGACAATCCTTCCCCTGCAGGCTCAATGACATGCTTGATCATTCATTGTCATACTGTATGGTACAATTTCACCTCTGAGCACTTTGAGCTGCAGCAATTACAGTACATGAAACACAATATGGCAGCCCATCTCCCTCCCAGCCTGTCACGCAGAGACTGTGGTATTAATGTGGCTTTGTCCAGTGACTTTGATGGTGACAAATTTGCATCCCACTAGTCAGATCTATTAGTGTTACCAGTACAATGTGTTGCACACAGGCTTGACTGTTCCAGTGGACCAGAGGAGGGTGGGATACGGACTTTGTACCCCATCATGTTCCTTTGACACAATATAATTGCTGTGAAAAGCTTCTTTTTTTAAAAATTCTGTATTTTATACACTGGACTCCTTTCTCTGACGCGCTTAAAGTGGCTTGAGTCATGTTCTTTTTTATATTCCCCTTATACACTTGACTCTGAATGCTGCTGGATGGGCTGGCTGGCAAGTAAACAGGATATGTGACTGCATGGGGTCTCTGGACTCTACCATGCAGGGGGAATTTAAATCAAGCCAAAATGATTGTAATTCACTGGGGGAGAGTCTCCTTGAACCCCTAACATGATTTGATTATAAAGAGGTTAAGGGGAGTTAAACAACTATAATAATAAATCTGTCAACATTTTAATAAGATGTGCCATTTTGTATTGGAAAATATTGCACTGCGGGGCAGGCAAGTGGCTATCGGTGGCACCTGAGAACATGTGCTCTGTTCTTTCTGGTAAATTGCCGTTTCCCCTAGGTGTTTTATTTTAAGCTGACAAGATAGTAACCTTATCAATCACAGCTGCTTCCCTCTCTCTCTCCCAAGGACTTGTGTTATGTTCTAAGTGCTCTCTCCTTTGGCTGTGTAATGGGGATATTACATGCTCATTTCAGCAATGCCTCCCTGTTTCTTAATGAGCTGATAACGCCCCAATTATGGAGCAAATCCTGATTTCTGATTTGTATTACCGGCCCTTGTTTCACCACACATGGCGGAAATGTACATGATTTAGGTGTGTGTCCTTTGAAGAGATGTTGGCCTGCCATCTCCAAGTGTTTTCAGGGTGTGTGTTGTGCTTGTGCATGTGTAGGGACACAGGAGATGGACAGATTAGATTAGATACAGTAGATGCTGCACGGCCCCGGCCGTTTGTGCGTAGAATGTGATTTAGTTGTAAGGGTTCAGACAGGCCGTGGGGCTGCTCTGGGCTCTTTGATGGGTGAGGGGACAGACTGACAGTGACAGTGGGGTGGTAATGGCTCTGAATGAGGAGGAATGGCCCCGGCCCCCTCCCAGTGGCAGCACACAGCAACCCTGTCCAAATACACTGTGAAATGAATTCTTCTCTACACCTGTGTGGTTTCATCCACAGAACTAGGAATCTAGGCTATTTATAGTTTTGCCAATCTGAGGAGATACGGTGAAAGAAATGGAAAACTGCACATTTACGAATACCAATTTTCACTTTTATTAAGTATCAGCTGTTGCCGTAATGCCATAGCCTATCCGATGTTGAGACATCAGTGATCACTGGAAGTAACGGATAAGAGGAGGTTGTATCACATTTACAGTTTTTGATCAGGGCCCCGATCCGATAGCCCACAGGGAGATGCAAGGCCGATCAAAGTCAACCTTTGGATGCAATGTGAATTGCATATGAAATCCCAGTTTGTTTTCATCCAGCCACATATTTGCCTCTCTAGCCATCCATGCCCCTCCTTCTCTGAAACTGAAACATCATGTCTAGAACTTTGGCTATGGGGAACACTGCAGTTCATGAAAAATGCATTCACTCAGCTCTTTTTCCAACTCTGCGCCTCTGATACTCTTGTCATATCATATCCATGTCATGTCAGTGTGTGTATTAATTATGTAGCAAACGGCAGTTGAGGAGACAATATTGATGCATCTCAACTGTAAGTCCTATGTAGATTACTCACACGTCATTGGGAAATATAAACAAGACTTAATTAAGGAGGAGAAGACACTTTAAAGTTTAGCCTTGTGAGTAAATAGTTCTTAGCCTGTGTTTACAGCAAGCATTCCAGTGGAGATGTCGCTTTTCTTTCTGTCTGCTTCTCCCTTGGGCTACATTTTATTCTTGGCCCCAGCCAGTCCTCTGTGCCGAGTCTCACTCTATCCAACCGTTGTGGTCACTTTTTCCGGTTCAATTGAGGTGTTCGACCCCGGTCGTCCCGCCTGGGTTCAGTTTCTCTTTTAGTCGGCCGAATTCACTCAATGTGCTGTCGACAAACGGCACCCAACAGCACCCTTGGAGGTGTCCCAAATTGCAAAGGTAATTTATTTCTTTGCAGGCAAAATTACGCATGAGTAAGAGGTCATGTTGTAATATGAAGCAGTTGCACACATGCCAGATATTGTTCAGGATTTGTGTCTCTGTTTACGAGTCCTTTCTGTGCTGTAATCTCATGGAGCATCATAGCACTTGAACATATTATCTCACCAAATGAATATCAGGAGGGAAAGAAGCCCTGGATGGTTCCTCTTGAAATACAGCTGTTCCCCTCCAGTCCTCTTCCTTCTTCCATAACAAATGGTCTCTCAGCATTAGAACCACTACAAACACTTTAGGGATATTCATCTTCTTTAAGGACCTCATTCAGTGGGTTGAATTAAAAATACAACAACACACACACACACACTCACACTCACACACACACAAGTGTTACGTCTCATGCCAAAACAGATATCCCTTGCAGATATAGATTAAGAGCATCATGGTATGAAAGCATGCTGGTAACGTAACCCTGTCGTTGCCAACGATTGAGTAAGCATCGATCCGGTGTGTTCAGTAATGCTAGAATGATTGTTTTACAGTACCGTGATTGCTGCGGTTTGGCAAGAATAATTGAAAGTTCAAAGCGTTGATCCACGAGTGTAGCCTGGGGATAGGTTTCTGGAGAAGCTGACACTTCAGACGTATTATGAAGCCATCATGTCTAATTTGCACAGGCCTCTTTTGTAATTTACCCTCAATTCAGAGAACACTCTCCTGCTCTGCAGCACAATGCACACTCTGCTTGCATTGTTCACGCTCATTGGAAGAGACACTGAGTGAATGAGTCTCGGAGCTCAAATAATGTGCAGCGCTGTTCCTGTCATATTTGTTGGTGTGTAATGGCTCCTGATTCGTAGTTTCCTGCAGTGGCTTTTTTTTGGTTTGATGCAGCACAGACAGTACTGCGCAGTCTAGCAACCGTTTTCTGTGCATGCAGTCCAAGCAACTTGTTTACAACTCACTATTGAACTGACTTTCGATTGAAATGCCTGACAGATAAAGGACCTCAAAACATTGTACAATGTACATTGTGTGGCTGGGTGGGGGTGGAGGGAGGAAACCTCTTCAGAGGAAGGACTCGGGTTTTCCACATGCCGCCCAGACATTCTCACACACGTTGAGTTTGTCTGTGTGCATCTTTGAAGATGCAAATGTGTCAACCACATGTAACCAGCCACCCAGAGAGGAGCCGAGATGCTCAACTGCCTTTCTCACGGCTCTTAAATGTCTGCCAGTGGTCTTCAGCGGCCCTGCTTGTCTGTAAAGCCTGCAGTTCTTTTTAATGAACAGATTATTTATGCTGGATATTGAATAATGTGTGCACATTTATCATTGAGCTACAAAGTCAGTACAACCACATTAGAAGACAGAAGAGAGTTTGATTGTGTAATTTCATTACACCTCTTATGTAGCAAACTAGAGATTATCTGTGTAAGCCTACATCATGATACAGAAGTGATGCATAGGCCATTAATATGAATCTTTAAAGTTTAAGTGAGTCAGTAAATGGATTCAAAAGTTATTAGTGTTCCTTTTGTGGGACTACGCTTCCCAGAATAGAATAGAATAGAATATTTTGCACATACCTCCTCAATTAAGAAAATATTTTGAGCTCAAACTAGCCAGCCAGCTTTGACTTCTGGTGTGAAAATGACAGCACTTCATAGCTCGGCGTATCCTGACTGAGGAGGCTGTTCGTAAATTATTAATGCTTTCCCTTGCACTGTCACCTATCATTGCAATATCCCTCTACTCTTGCATTTGAAATGCAGCTCCATCACCGAGTGCTGCAGTGTGGCAAGTCATGTTCCTGGCTCTCATTTCAATATCTAAAGCGAAAGGTCGGAATGATATATTCAGTCCTGCCGTGGTAAGAGTGACATACATGGTACCGGTTCAAGATGGTACACTTTTACGAGGCCCACCCAGCCTGTCGAGCAAACTGATAATGAATCAATCCGTGTGAACGGTGTGAAACATTTATAGGTGCCCCCTGCATGAGGCCAATTAGAGCAGCCTCGGTGGCCCCTGCCGTCTGAGCCAGGGAAGCCCCTTGCATTGTCATATCAATATTCCTCTGTTGATCTCCAGCTGAGACGAGTCCGGCTGCTCTTTCCACACATGCTAATTTGCATTCCCCAGCATGTGTGGGAGATGCCAGGCCGGCTGCCTCTCCCCCTTGTTCTCGAACCTACTGTTGCCTCGCTCTCCCTCTCTTTTTTAAATTTATTTATTTTTGAGAGGGAAAGGTTTCTTTATTCCTGGCATGCCAGAGAAGGGCCCTCTGAGGATTACATTGGCTAAGCCCTTATCACTCCAGGAAATTCACTGCCTGCTTAAAAAAGTGGTAGGAGGAGAAAATCAAGGGGAAGTGTTATTCTTTTTAAGTTTCTCCCTATTCCCATGGAAAGTTATGACGGGTTTGAAGAAAAGTCCTTTTTTTTGGCACTCACGTTTTCTCGCAACTGCATTTCATATTTCACCCCTCTTCTTTTTTCTTTTTTTCCAAGCGGCTGGTGGAATTTTAGAAGTGGAAAATTTGAAGGCAGGTGCTTGAGAGAAAGAAAGGGAGGGAGAGAGAGAGAGGAGGCTCAGGGAGGGCTGTGCTCACTGGGAAGCGATGTTAAACATCCAGGGGAAATGTTTGTTATTCTAATGGGATACCACCATGGTAACAGCTTTTAGAGACTCCCAAGGCTTTGTGCGGAGTATATGCAAGCTTTCATCAATCTCTCCTAATTTCTTTGGGGATTAACAAATATAATCAGTCCTTTCTCCAAGTCATCACCTGCTAATCGAAATGAATACGATGCTGAAATGTGGCTATTGGATACAGCAAAAGTGATATACAGGCCATTCATATAAATCACAAGTTCAAGTGAGTCAGTAAATGGATTCAAGAGTTATTAGTATTCCTTTTGTGTGACTACACTAGTGTTGCATGACATCCCAGACAGAGTCGCTTACATTTTGCCTACTCATTTTTATGAAACCCTTGCAACTGAGACCAAAGCACATTTGCAAGCATTACATCTCAGTCTTCACTGTATAAGTTTTATACGTTTCAGATAGTGGTAATGAATTATGTTATTTTCAGTTTTAATACCTTTACAGGGATTAAAAGGCAATAGAGTGAACTCATTTACAAGACAGAAAAAAGGAAAACCTGTCGGATGAGGAGCCCTCGTGTTTAAAAGGCTCCAATAACTCGTAAGCCCTTCTCAGTTTTATACCTTCTTCTCTCCCTCCGCAGATTTCCTTAAGTGGCTTATGTGAATTGCAATTGCCAGGAATATACAGAATACATTTCTCTCCAGCTGTGACCAGCTAACAGCGCATTGAACTTGTGCGTGTGGTGATGGAGAGGTTTCACACACAATACTGTAGCGCTCCACTCGCTGCGCTGTGGGAGTATAGCCTGACCTAAAGCTAAGCCCCCGGCCGGAACAGCCTTCCATCAAACTCACAACACTGCTCTCTTATCTGCTGGCATTTCTGTCTGATACAAATAGCCAAGAAGTGATATAGTTGGCTACATGTCATATCTGGCATTGTAGTATGCTCTATCTGCTCCCCCCTCTGTGAAATATAATGCTTTTAACTTACCAGCTTTTGGCTAGGCTATTTTTTACAACTGTAGCGGAGACAGAGCCCGGTGTGTTTGCTCGTCTTGGCCGGAGGCCAGAGGCTCTCTCTGATATAATCCCCACCATCGATCAGACTTTGTTTACTCTAACATGGTTTCTCTCCCCTCCAGCAATTAGGAGGCAACCTTCCACCTCCTGCTCCTCAGACCAGCTTTATACGTTTATTTTTTCCTTAAGTGGTAATTTTTCATGTTGCGGGTAAGCTCTGAGAAGTGTGGGCGTATATTAAGTAATGGATACTCTTCAACCATAGAGTGACATATTGGATATTACATTTAAAGTTTCTCTTAATATTTCTTTACTTATCGATTTCTTTAAGTCTTTGAAGAGGAATCCTCCGATCATCGAGCATTGTCAGGCGTACTCCTCTGCCGTACTGCCAATGTTTACATGGTTTGTCAGATTTATGAAAGGTAAGGGGGGTCACATTGTTTTTGATCAGTTTTAATTTAACATTTAAAATTCACCCTGTTACTTAAGTCTGCTTTTGGCAGACTTCCCTGACGCCTACAAGCAAAATTTGAATTGTTGTGTTTTTTTGGTTTGTTTGTTTGTTACTTGAGAAAGATTCATATTTCCTGGCTGTGCTTAAACCTATCTCTGTTCCGAGATGCCGTCCCCCAGTGGGCGAAGCTCTTAGTACACTACTGATATTTAAGTGCTTAGAGGAAGTAAGTACTGTGCTTTTTGAGTCCAGTGGACAACACCTCTTTCACAATAACTCGCCGAAAGAATATAAGCACGGAGATGCTGAACGACTTTTTTAATGGCATTATCTGTAAAAGTTTAAAGCTGCTTCTGTGCACCGTTGCATCTCCCAGTCTGTTTTTGCCCCATGCTCTTCCTCCATGTATGTTTACATCATCTGTGTGTGCTCAGTATTTCTCCTCCCTTGGTCTGAAGAAAACAGACGAGTTGACTCCTAGCATCATCACCACAGTGCTGGGAAGATAAAAAACACAGGGAATAAATATATGAACTCTAAAGTTTCCTGGCCTTGATGGTATTTCTTACTAGTAGTCATTTTATATAGCTATGTCATTTTTTGCACAATTCCACAGTGCATTGGCTTTGCTTGATTTGATTTAGGACCTCCAGTTTCAAGGAAATTGGGCTATGGGTATGAAAGTTCACACTTCTTGCCTCGAGGCAATAGATTTTTCTGAACTTGATTTTACTGGTGTACCAATACCAGTATTGAGTATTAGGCCTATTTTCTGTCAAATCTAACAGTCTGTACATTTTTTGTAGATTTTTCTATAGATTCAAATAAAATATCATTTAATATCAAGAAAATCACACATATTGTTCATTTCTACTGCCAAGTACTCATACTTGTTCAGCAAAAAAATGATATTGTGGTTTGTACTTTGGAAAGCTGCTGCAATATTCTGTGACACACTCTACTCATTTCAAATTCTAATTTGGCGATTAGGCAAAAAGCTGTTGATAGCTGTTTGTGTTTTCAGCCATCATATTACAGTTGCAATTAGAATATTTTTTTAAACAGGCATGAATAATTAAGAGTCCTCTTTTTGCCATGTGCTCTCCTATTTTGCTGGTGCTGAGCGCACACAGTCAGAAGTTATTATTAGACTGAATTTGAGCAGCCCCATGTCTCTTAACTCTAAACAGTGGGTACCAAGCTCCTGCATTGAGTTTGACAGCCTTCACACAGTATTGTACAGGGGCGCTCCCTTTGCTTCTCATGCTGGTTAAATGTAATAGGGCAGATGGATCGTATTTGGAGGGAGAGCGGGGGTCTCACCCTCCCTCTCACTCTTTTCTCCGTCTCTTGCCAGTACCTCAGACATTTCAAGGGGGAGAAATATGTATCAAATTAACTCTAAGCAACAGGGCCTCCAAGCACCCTGCCCTTGTCTTTTCAGCAATCAGAGCTTTGTTATTTTAGTCTTTCAACCAAAACCAAATTTGATTCAATGGCTTCAGCAATTACCTGCAATTTTCCAACCTGGTGCGCTAGCCCTCACTGGAGTGACCGTGAACAGTGAAAGATTGTCTCGTCGGTTCCCCATAGTGCTTAAGTTAAGTGCGCTAATTCATTTACATCCACAGAGTGGCACATTTGGAAATGTTCACTTCTGTGCAACGGTGTTGGGGAATGTCTGCAGAGATTTGGTTTCTGTCTGCGCGCAACCTCTGTGGTTACCAAGTCGCTGAAACTAGAAACCTCTCTGCAGTGAAGGCACCCCAACATTGAACCCCTGCTTTATACATCTGACCCAGATATTAATATGTCCTTTCAAGCCAATTCAGCAGAGACAAGTCTGAAGTCTCGACATCTGTTTCCACATAGGTGTGTTTTGCAGACTTTTATTCCATTTTCCATCAACCCCCACCAACTCTTCTTCCATTCCCCATCCTGTACTGATGTAGTGTAGGAACTGCAGGAGCTCAAACTTGACTCCAGAAATATTTGCGCATGTGTGTGTGTGTGTGTGTGTGTGTGTGGTGTGTCAGAGTGATGTTTCCCCTTCAGAAGTACTGAAGGAGAGAGAACTGCTTGCACTAAAATGCTAATTAAGTGCAGTGTGGCAGACAAGGACACTTGAGAGTGTATGCATTAGCAAGTTTTAACTCCCTGCAAACCAAACAGTTTGTTCTTGCCTAAGCTCCCAGCCATGGAGGCAAAACAATAGTAGGAACCAAAGTGAAAGATAAACTTACTGCGGAACATGAAAGTCTGTGTGTGTGTGTGTGAGAGAAAGAGAAGCACAGTTCTTTATTGTGTCCCTTTTTCATTACAACATAACATAGTTTTAGGAGAAAAAAGCATCTCTACTGGAATTGGTTTTTTTTGTTGTTTCATCTCTTTACAGAGGTAACATATGGTATCTGTAAGGGAGAGTCAGTTTGTGCTATGCACTGAATTATTTTGTGGATTAGTATTGGCATTTAAATGCTCTTGGCTTTAAATCTTGTCTGTTTTAGATCTTAAGTACATTCCTTGGCATTCCCTCTCCCTCTCAGGCTGGCCTCTTACCCTGGCCAACACATTTTTGAAACGGTGGAGCTTAAGAGGAGAGCAAAAGCCAGCCATTTGAGGAGACCCTGAAGCTGATCTCAAATTACCGCTAGTGAGATACCAATCAAATCACACTAATTATTTAAACGTTGTGATACCAGCACCTCACGCTGGGGTTAAATTTAAAAAATGATATCCATGCAAGTAGTTTTCTCCATTACTTTTATGCAGTGGAGGCAACTGAGGTTAATGTAATTATGTTCTCTGATGGCCGTACAAATTGCAGGCTGGTAGTGTGACACACTCCCCTGAAGTGTTCTGCGGTTGGCTCTAATGTCCTGTTTTATCCACGCTCATTAGGATGACCTTGGCCAGGTATGTTTCGTTATTGCCATGACCTTCCAGGTGCATCTCTATATTTCATATGTACCACAAGAGACCTTCACAACATCAGGGGGAAACATTTGCTCGTTTGGAAATTGAGTAATATTTAAACCAGAGAAAATTGTGAGAAATAAATACTGTAGCAGTTAGTAAGTAATGTCTCTGCCCAGTTGTTAAATCCAGTGTTTGTGGCACATTTATGTTGCCCTGGAGAGCCTGGCTGACATGATACCCCCTTTCCTCTTCTCCAAGTGGCCTTTAAAAGCACGGCCTCCCTTCGTTTCCCTTAGTTTTACGGTTGGCCTCCTTCCAGCTCCTTCAGAAGAAGTGGATGAATTCCTAGATGTCTGATAAGGTTTACCAGAACATGATTCTTAATGTTGGAGAAAGAAGAAGAAGAGGCAGATGCTATCAGTGTGGTTGGATTGCCTTGCAGTCAGATCAAACATTCTAAAAGTGCTGGGAATGCTGAATCACGGCATGAGTTTTTTTCCATTTGTTATCTTTTCTATTGGCTTAATTGAACTTGTTTCTAAATGAAACCAACTGGCCGTTCCGATGCAAACAAAACATCATTAGCACTGTGAAATCCCACACTCATTTTCCTTTGAAACTGTTTTGGAGGAAAATAGAATCATCCTTGTGTTTTTTTTTACTCACTCAAGGCACTTTGTGGCACCATTATTCACTTACCTCTGTTTGTCCTCTCTTTCTCCTCTCTATTGAGCTAGAGACCGACACTGATTCCTGTGCTCTCCTCATGTGTGAAGGTCTGTTTGTATGTGTGTATGTGTGTAAAACAGCAGGCCCTTGGATATAGGGGAGTAAAATGTATCTTGCAACGGTAGCGTAGCGTGCCAGAGGTGTCTTGATGGAGATGGAGTCACACTGAGCTAATGAAGCTCCAAACCTTGGCTATCGATCCACCTCGCAACGGTGCTTTACAAAGACGACTGAAGAGGAGAACACTGTGTGGCATCATGCATGCTCTGATCTGTGTGACATCTAATTCTGTGTAATGAACCCTCTGCACCAGAGATCATGATGGGGGGCTGTCTATGGTAATGACAGGGAGAGCGTGGCTGGGGCAGCCTTTGAACAGCTTTGATAGAAACACTGCTGGTGAGCTTACTGGGCTTTCCAGACAATGAGGAAATGATCACAGGAACAAACCCCTCAGTAAAAGAGCTATGATCGGGGACTTTGATGACATTTAGTACAAATGTAGTGGCCATATTTACACTTTGCAAGTGTCAAACAAAAGCGTCATGATACAGTATTTTAAACACACCCCTTACCCCAGCAGAATTAAAATAGACCTGGGAAAAAGCGTTTCCTTTTCCATGACCACCTCTGGTGGCGCAAATGAAAATGCCCTTCCCAAAATAGATCATTTTTACCCTTCAGATGTCCATTTTTATTTTAAGCCCAGTGACACCACGCCATCCATCACACCCAGCGTTTCAGATGTGAGAAGCCCCGGGAAAAACAGTGATACAATGCAGAGGAAGTGTGACTGTACGCTGCTGCTGCAGAGTAAGACCTCTATGGTTAGATTACCACAGATTTCATCTCAGACTCGCATTTAGACATTTTCTCTGTGCGAGTAAAGTGGAAGTCATTTCTCTTTTAGGGTAAACATAGAAAATGGATGCGTTGCCTTCCAAGTCTTCCCTCAAATTACCGCTTGACATGGCCAAACATCGCTCCGCATTATTGTTTGCCAGGAAAATGCATTGCTGAATGCTTTGTGAAATGTTTTGGCTGGATGGAAATTGTATGAAGTGTACCCAGCACTTTGATCATCCTGACCTGGAAACGTGATAGTCACCCCACTTCACAAGGCTCCCTGACACCTGGGAAACTGGATCTGGTATTCTTGATACACGATCTGCACCACAGCACTAAAGACTTAACTTCTCCTATTTCTTAGTCTGCACAGACACAGTACTGATGGGAACTGGTATTTCACATGGCTCAGACTTCTGCTTTTTCCCACAAGCCACTGGAGTCGCAATGTTTGGAGCTCGGTAGGAAAAATGTCCTGTGTTATTTTATGAACGGGATTCCTCGAGCTTTAATGTTGCTTCAAACACAGAAGCACAGAAAGGTTTTAATAGGGATGGATTTTTTTGAATGTGAATGAATGTGTACGCTGAAAGAAACTCATATATTGAGAACACTTCAGTGCCTTGAAGAAAAAAAGATGTCAGCATCAAATCCATAAGTAAATAAGCGGTTAATGTTAGTATTTCACAATTTAAAAAAAGAAAAATACTGTGCATAGAATTGACCCAGAAATCAACTAAATGGATCGCAATTCTGGTTCACAGAGCATAAGTTAGAGTTCTGTGCAATCTAATGCCATGGCATTGGCAGTGATAGTGAAGTTCGAGGTAAATTACATAGAGCCAGTGTGTGATTAGAGAAGCTGTGGCATGGCTTTTAAAGTTCACCACCCCTCAGGATATTTGATCGAGCCGTGGGCCTTTGATCAGCGGTAACATTATGGTAACCGTGACAGTTTATTTTCAACTACAAAAAGACCACTTGTGTCAGAAAACAATCTCCCCTCCCCTGACACATTGGCACACTGCAAAAGAAAAATGTCAGGGTCAATGATGGGCCATTAGCCCAGAGTGAGTTCCTTTTGTGTTCCCAGACCCATTCCAAACACCTTTAGTCTGCAACAGATGGTACCATGACACAGCAACCACTTGCACTGACCCAGTCCTAAACGTAGAGACATTTCCCTGAAAACCACATGACATACAGTACTGTAAAGTTTGCCTGGAGAGTGAAAGACAGCATGAATGTGTAATAAAGTATTCACCCGCTTGGCACCGCTGCGTTGTAATGCCTTGTACATTTGATTGACTACACGGTCACCCTCTATTCAGTGGTATTATACCCTATTCTTTTTCACGAAGGTCGCTCTTCCATTGCTGCAAATGTCATACGTGCTTTAATGAGAACTGCACTGTTGCCCACAATGGAAGCTTTTCAGCAAGATTAAACGTATCACCATGCAGAAGCCTTTTCCCCCCCTTTCCCCCTGCCCCTATTGTGACACAGTGGTTTTATAGAGAAGCTTGTTGCTGAAAAACAAGGTTAAGAAGATCAGTATCAAAGGAGGAGTGTTTTTGTGTGGTTTGCAGGAGAGTCTCGCTTCAGGTTTCAACCTGAAACACAAAGGTGTTTTCTTACCTGATTTGTATTCATTCACACAATGAGTGGACCTGCCTCTCTTGTTTCCAAGTAAGGAGAGTCCAGACGAGACTTTTGTTCCCCCTATCATCGGATACGTGCATGTTGCTTCCTCCAGTACAAGCCTTGGAGCCCAGCCACCAGCTTTGTCCTGGATGGATTTTTCCTGCCTTTTTCCTCTTCTTTGTTGCACTGTATATGTTCCAAGAAACCATTTCAGATAAATGCTTAAGAGAGCTACTGCTGTTTTTTCTCTTGTTTTATTTTAATAATACCACGCCTTGTCACCCTAAAATTGCCTTGTCAGAATCCAAAAGCCACAAATTAGCAGTTTGAAGTCTTTTAGCCCAAAGGAGCCTGTAGTTCAGTCCATTTTGGCCCATGTTCTGCTGTCAGACCTCAGACGATGCTGTCTGTGCAGTGGAGCTGTAGGGATTGTGTTGTTTCGAGTAAGGGCAATCAAAACGCTGAAAACATGATGTGAGTGAATCTTATTGTCTTGTTTCCAGGGTTTTTTCCTGACCGTGTCCCCGGAGTCAATCCTGAAGGTGGCTAAGCACGCTTCCGACAACAACAAAGTCTTCTGCATGAACCTTTCAGCACCTTTCATCAGCCAGTTCTTTAAGGAGCCGTTGATGAAGGTCATGCCGTACGTCGACATCTTGTTTGGCAACGAGACGGTGAGTGAAACAGTTTGACAGGGCCTCTAGGATAGATACTCGCTAAGTTCAAAACACATTGTTCTGGTTTAGGTGTGTGTTTGTTTGTGTGTCTGTGTGTCTTACATTTTGAACATGATATCCTCTCACCTTGTTGAAAGGAAAA
This sequence comes from Rondeletia loricata, assembly GCA_900302605.1. Lineage (NCBI taxonomy): Eukaryota > Metazoa > Chordata > Actinopteri > Beryciformes > Rondeletiidae > Rondeletia > Rondeletia loricata. The sequence goes on from OMLI01018392.1 coordinate 20,249, forward strand.
TGAAATGCCTTGTCCACTCTTTCTCACTCCTCTCCTCTCTCCCCAGTACCCATTTAACTTTTCACTTAGCCACTGTCCCATAAAGAGATGGATAAGAATTAGTCCAGTAAT
>OMLI01018393.1:0-13740 GCA_900302605.1 Rondeletia loricata
GTTGTTGCCTGCGCAGTATTTGCCGTCAGTTCAAAGTGTTTGATACTTTTTTGGGGGGGTTTTCTTTATTTTTTTTTGGCAGACGCTCTGGGACACACGATTGGATATCTGTCTTTAAAAGTAAGTCGAGCTTTATACTCATTTGTCTTAAAACGATTCCTCCACGAGCTATGACGTTTCTCACACCGCCGGCACTTTTACCAACTCATCTCATGGACTACAACTTGTCACCACTTGACGTTTTTTACACGGCGATATAGAGGATTTGTCGTTAATACGCTCTCATGGGTAAGCTGCATTTATTCACTCAACAGAATTCACCTTCAGACACTTTTATGTCATTTTTAGGCGGGCCTCTGCTGCATCAGTTCTGCAGCGCTGTCACAATAAAGTATCACTTTACTGTGGCGACTTGGGATCTATTTGTGACAAGTTGTAAACCTCCAGTGCGCCTGCCTGTCAAACCATCACACTGACGTCTTATTCGTTTTAGACTTGGGACAATTTGACATCTTTGCTTATCACCCTATTAAAGACTACTTAAGTTGTCAAACTGTTATGTTGGCAATCCCTATAGGCCTACTGTATGTTTACTAATTTCTCTGCAAACAGCATTTGGGCCACAATAAATCTGATGTTAAAACCCAACGGGGTCAATCTGCTTTATAGCTAAATACATTTGCAGTGGATATAGTTGCAATCAGGGCTAGGAAGGTATCTGTATAGAATTAGAGTAAAACAGTTATTCAAATTTTATTATGTATATGAGATTTATTTCATAGTGTTATTATCACCTACAACCATGCTAAACCGTTTCCCCGCCAATATTTCATTTCACATTTCATGACTCATCTCTAATCTGACCATCAGTAACTGTAATGTCTTATATTTACCATTTTCTGTCATCACAATAGTGTATTCCTGTTACATAATCTGTTACTGCCTAATTATCTCAGCTTCAGTCATTCAAATGACAAAAACACATTAGACATTTCAGATTTTTTACAAGTAAAAATAAACTCGGTGTGAAAAATATCAAAAAAGGTCTATGCAGAGTATCAGCCAGTCCTCAGGAAGGCAGAGGGGGAACACAACTACTGTTCACTCTTGTAGCAGACTGGATCGATTACAGCTGAGGTGTTGTTGGCCTTCTGCCACTTTTTGGTTTAGTTTTTTTGGTTCTTACCCACATGCTGATGAGCAACATCATATCAATATATTTCCTGCAGCAAATTTCCCAGTGTTAATACGTGTTGATTTTTCAGTGATATGTATCTGGAGTTGACAGGTGTTGATTGTAGTGTTGTTTTGTTCACTCATAGAGCTGATATGGCTCTGTGGCAGCTGCTCAAAACTGAAAGTGTTAAATTAACTGACTTATAGAAACTGGTATATATTCACCGATGATGAACACTGATGAGTTTTGCTGTGTAGCTATGTCAAACTCTATTTCTCAAACTTAAAAATTCAAACTTTCTAACCCTTTCAAAAGTCGGAAGTCCCACTACGAATGTAAATTGTGTGTGCTGCAGTCTCTGTCTCTCTCTGTGTCTCTGGCCAGTCAGAGAGTGAAGAGGACTGGTGGTGGGTGAGCAGCCCACACCATTGGCCACGCTTGGTCCTGTGAAGCCGGCCTATTCAAGCCTCAGCAGCTTTGTCATAGGGAAATGGGTCGAGTCTCTTTCATTGTTGGGGAATAATTGGGGAATCCAGGGATCCTCGCTCCCCGCGGCGATGTTTCAGCCGAGCTTTCAACAAATTCATTACAACACCACAAGTTGCTACGTAATAATAGGGTCAGCTTTCAATCCAAACTTTGAAAAACATCTAGCTTTGTGTTCATTTAGGCATTCTGCTCTCTCTCAACACCTCTCCCCTTCACACGTAGTCACACAATATAAGAATGTATGTATGAATGAGTGAAAGTATGCACACACATACATACATGCGTACATATCAGGAGTGTACCAATACATACGTATGCATGAATGCACACCCACAAACAAACGTACACACATACATTACACATGCAACATTTTATTGTTGTTTAGACTAAAGTTCTCTCCTGAAATATGAATTGAACTTTTCACACACATGGCTCACTGGCATTTTCTAGTTTATTACAGGCAGGGAGGGAAGGGATGATAACCTCTGAATGCCAGATGGTGAGTGGTTTATCTGAGTGCAGCTCTTATGAATCCAACCCGTTAGTGGATTCACCCTGGAAATGTCATAATACTTTGACACTGTGAGATGGAAATCTAAACTTTACAAGGAAAATGACTCCCTAGTGGCAGGGATGAGAGAACGTAGGCATAAAACTATAGCAAAAAAATAAATCACAATTCCTACCGCTTTTTCAAACTTTCCACACACCATCACTCATGGGACAGGTATTACCAGCATGTGTTGCCACATGCCAAGAATTCTGTCTCCACCCAGGTACTCCGCCTTCCGGAGAGCAAGAAGAGATAATTGCTCCTTAGCTGCCCCTGTAATTGTCTAATTGGAGCCTGTTGGAAGGGTTTTACTATATTCACCCAGTAGTGCAAGGCTAGGCCAGTCCTTGATGGTTAACTGACAAAAACGATTCCACAACTTGAAATTCGGTGTAATATATATTGTAGGTAGTCATACAGTATGTTTATGCAGCATGCTGTTATTGTATAATACAATGACTGAGTTTGAAATTCTGCCAAATGTGTAGTGACAGAACAGAGTATATTTAGCTGCTGTCAGCATTTGAGCAGCTCATTGTTATCCATTAGGACCAGCTAGTACACTGTAAGAGCCTTACCAGGCAGGAGAGGGGGAATTCCTCAACCACTTAATCAATGTCGCCCAGGGAAGAGTAAAACCCTGTGCCAGTCAGTCACAGTCAGCAACACCATGGAATCAACCTGCCAGAGCTGCCTGTGCCGTACCTTAAGATGAAAGGATGTAATATAAATATCAAACAGCCCGATAATCCAATTTAGTGGTAGGAAGGACGGTCTAGATTGCAAATAAGCTTGTTCCCCTTCCGGTCCAGAGGGATTTCTGCCAGAGCTAACGTCTGGGTTCAGATAATGTCCGTTGTTTTCAAATTCTGAGAGCCAGTAGGAATCTGTCTCCGCTTTGTAAGGTTACTTTCTGGAAGAGGCAGACATGGGCGTGAGAAGGAAACGTGTAATTTTGTGTAGTGGACGCTGCAGACCATCATGTTCCCCTACTGTAGTAAGCTTATCAGTCATCTTTTAAGTGTCATCAAGAGATCTGATATCACTTCCTCAGAACTTTCAGTACTTCTTATCTTGATCCTTGCTTTGGCTCTATGGTGGATGGCATCCTTTCTGGGCTTGCTTGCATGACTTAAAATACACAAGCAAACTAATTTCACATCTTTTGGGGATTTAGCTCATTTAAATCTAAGTTGTGAAACAGCGTTTTGAATACAAAGGAAGCAACCGTATCTTAAGCACTGCACGTAGTCTGATATGTCAGCTTCATTTAGGATGTTGTGATGACAAGGATTTTTTAGGATTAATACAATTCAAAACGACAGTTCCAGCGCCATGCTCGTCTCTCTGCCAAAAGCCCATGATATATGTGCTCACAATTTTAAGGAATGTGGTCACTGCAAAAAAACAAGGCGTTAGAGAACTGAGCTCGAGGGTTGCAGGTTTGAATCCCAGCAGGGAAAATCGGGGTGGGGGAAGTGAATGAAACATGATCTACCCGTCCACAACAACTGCTGTTCAGGTGCTCTTGGGCAAGGCACCTAACCACCAACTTTGCCCGCGGAGCTGCTCAGTGGCCGGCAGTAGAGGACAATGGTAGTGATGAGTAATGGTTTGTAATGAGTGTGAAGCAGGGGGTTGTTGAAAAAGGGCATACATGCTCAGCATAATATTCCCTGTGTAAATAAAAAGGTTAATAGAGCAAACCCTGACTTCATATCAACCCAGGGAGAAGAATGACTAAAGCGCCTATCAAGGACACTCCTAACAGCATCCTTGGGAATGCTAAAGTATCTGGTCGTGGAGTTAAAAACGTTATTGTCCTATAAAGGACATTTGGTTTGCAAACAGGGTTTATAATAAAAAACATAAGAAAACACAATAAAAGCACCATAAACACAATAAAAACGTAAACCCTACGGACAAACATCAGTTGATAACATCATACTGGGAGTCAATAGCTCAATTTAAAGCAATAAAAAGTTTCAAAATGCAAAATACAAGTTACAAAATACAGTTAGGCATAAGATCCTGTGCAAAGCTATCTAATTGCAGTGGGAATAACTGAGAGATCAATCAAAATATGTCAAAATGTGGGCAGCTCAGTACATGGTAGAAATGCTTAAATTGACAAGGTCTAAATTGCACACTTAGTCTACAGCTTCAATATCAAATCGTTCATCAACTACTTCTAAAGACTCAAGAATTTGTCAACTTAGGCAACAAAATGTAGAGAAGAGTGCTTTAAAGTGGATCGCAAAGGCCGCAAAGGAGCGTTCGCTTTCACTGAGAGCTCCAGCTGAACAGAATTAATTTAGGTTTGTAAAAAAAGTTTGACTCAAAATGTATTTGCTTTACTAGAGAAGTATAACAATCATGGATTTTACATATCAATAGTCTTAATAGTCTTAGAGAAAGCACTCATGCAGATCGACTATTCAAAAGTGCTGTTTAAGCAGATAATCTGCAGATAACGCATACATGCATAAATTAAGCAATCTCCATAGTGAGTAATGATGAATTTGCTCTTGAAAACCTGTTTCAGCAATGAGAAGGAGAAATAAACTTTGGTGTCAGAAAAGTTTTGTCAAAATTCGTGTTGAACTTTGTGTTTTATTACAAACTGAAATTGGCCTAACTGCAACTTTCTGTACTTTCTGAGTCCAGTCCTCAGTGGTACAATACCATCCATCATTTGCACCCAGCCCCCAATACAAACCAATGCATAAAAGGGATCAAAGGGACAATTTTTACATTTGATCACTGAAGGGATGAATGGTGGTTCTGGTGTGCGTTTCCCATGATCTTTCCTGCTGTGAGTATCAGCTTGTGTGTCCGGTAGTCACTCCCTGCTTCTGTGCCACACTAGGGCATGCTGGAATCCCTTCCCCACTTCTAGCTCAATAATTTAATGATGCTTGGTTTGGCTTTGCTTAGAGGATGAGTGAGAAAGAGAATCTGAGCAGGTTGAGCGCTGATGTATGTGTTTGGTGGGGGAATTTATTGCTCTCCTCTGAGGACAGACAGACCTCGTTTGGAATGCTTGTGAAATGCTTACTGGAGTCACTGACACAGGAACTCACCACAGACAGTCTTTACTGTGGTTTGAAATAGAGCGCTCACTGTTAGAAATGGATTGTCTGTTTGCGCCAAACTATCACCTGCGGCATGTATTCTGTGGAAATTTCTTTAAAATCGTCCCAGTTCCTTGTAAACCTCTCTGGCATAGACACCAGCATTCCTGTTACCATGGTGTCTGGCTTTCTGCCTCTCAGCCCCGGGAGCGCCTAAAGACCAAGGGCAAAGGTCATGACCGCTCCAGCCGACAACTGTTTGGCGAAGTCACCGCCTCACACAGGGGGCACAAATAACTTTGCACCCCATCTGAATAGGAGCAACCGTATTCTGACCCGCGGCCACCTATAGCGAAAGAGGAACGGGGGGATCCGGCTTTGAGGACACCCACGTACTACTGTCCTCAGCCTCCCTCCACCCCAGCGAACACCCCCATGCTGCACTTTCAGGAGCGTTTGCACAAGCTCAATAGACAATAGGCTGCATTCCTCGTAGCGAGTGGTGAACATGGTTTGCTGGCACTTGAAATGCTATTCATGCCACTCAACTAGACTCTTGCTTTTGAACAGTGCCCTCACTGTTAAGACCCCTCTTTTGGGAAAACCCTTGTTTTGAGACAGAAATACAGAGATACAGAGATACAGAAATACGCTGTGGCATATACAGTACACAGTCTTGTTGACAGTGACAGTGTGTCCCAGTTGCCAGACTATGAAGTAAACATCCTCTCTGCTTGTGGTCACCGCCTGCTGATTTCCTAGTGGATCATCGCAAAGTGTTTTGTTTTGGCACTGGAGCCTGGAGAGAGGGGGCAACCTAGACAGGTTTCTACAAAATCAGAGCATGCCACATAATCAAAACCGGAGCTAACAGTTCATCAGACACACATGTAGGGCGCATGGCAGCCACGTCCATACATGTTCCCCTGCTTCAAGGTTGGGATGATGTAGATGAGCTATAACAGGTCCATACCACTGCTGAGAAAAATCATTCATCGCAGCACGCAATCCTCAAGTTGGAATTGTGCTTGTTTTTGGTGTTTTCAGCTGATTTGTAGTATTTCCTATGTATTCCTCAAATTTGTGTTGACTTATAAAATGGGCCATTATCTGTTGAGGTACTCAATTCTTATGTGAAAGTGTTGGATCTTTAAACTATGGTTAGGCATGCATGGGATGTGATATATTTTACACATTAGATGAAAATGCTATCTTTCTCTTAGATGTATTTCTCTTTACATAAACATCAGTAGAAGAAGCAGCCTTTATAATACTCAGAGTGGGATCCCTATGCCAATTATGTTGCTCCACTTTTGGAGCACACCATGGATTAACTTCGACCCTTGCACACAGCGCAATGATTTTGCTCATCTACCGCTGGTATTTCTAACAACAGGCTCTGCACCGAATGTCTGTCTTTTCCTGCTGCTGGAATTTGATTCATATGCTAATGAGCTAAATTCCCATGGGTTTCTCTCCTCTGTGCCGTAGATATCACCCCCCATTACTCTCTGCCTCCCTCCCTCTCTCTCTTTTTCTCTCTCTCTTTCCCTAACTTTCGTTCTTTCTCACACAAACTCATATAGACACACACCAGGTTCCCAGCCTTGTCACAGGACTCTCATTTTGTGGTAGTACAATGTGCTACCTATATGTGTTGATGTGCCAGTACTGATAACTGCAAATAAATGTCACTGTAGTCCATAACATGCACCCAGATACTGTATAGCCTACGGTTACAGTAGATATAGTTGTTCATCTCCCAAATCTTAACTGCAGCACACATTTGAGCTCAGTAGCAACAATTTGTTAGGAATCTAGGGTTTCATTGAGAATGCTTTATATAGCATTACAGTAAGCCAGGTTTTGCTGCCTGCAGATATGGACACATTGTGGAAAGGATATATGAAGGCTGGATGGCTGTCAGTAGTGCTAGAATTTTTGCAAACATGTTGTTGCTGGTGCAGATAGTGAAAACAGAGGGGGATGCTGGGTTCAATAATTACTATAATGACCATAAGTACCGCTGTACCTCCCCCTATATCCTTCATGATAGTAGATTCTTGTATTATTTTTAGGGCATTTGTAAAGTTTGAAATGTAGTGGTGTGAAAAAGTAGACTGTGAAGGTCCTCATAGCTCCTAGCATTACTTTTGTGAGAGTAAATAAGGTGTTTGACTGATAATTGGTAGCCAGCAAAGTTGCCACAGGGGATGTCGCAATCTCTCACCAAGGCTGAACAGGCTTGAGTTGATACTTGGCTCAGAACGTGAGACCAACCATCCTCAGTTTAATTATAACCAGCCAACATGTCTGTTTAAACATTTATTCAACCTGCTTGATGCTGTCACCTTTTATTTGGCCCACCTGCTCACACGTTGAAGGATGTCGAGCACGGCATCATCTGCATACGGATTGATTCAAGGCCACCCTGTTCTTCAAAACTGTTTTCTTTGCAGTTGCACTTTCCTCCATACACCAGCTCCCAAACTTCCGACCCAACTCAGCGGAACCCCTAAAACACTCTTTAATGGACCCTTTCAATTGGGCGCACAGACCAGAACAAACACTTTCATTCACGGCGTTCCAAAAATGCTAATGCAGCAAGGCCCTGACACTTTTCAAAGGGGTACCACTGTCACAGGCCTGTGTTAGACAGTAGTGAGGCTATCGCTCGCACAGGACGACGCAAGGTGCAGTGCCTATGGTCTATGAGTCTCCTCAAGCGTCATTGGCTCTGAGCCTCTCCATAGCATTGGTATGAACAGATTTGGAGTAAGGGCAAACCAGGTTACAGTAACCCGATATGAAATAGGAAATTAGAGTCAGTTTCCAGAAGTGACTCATGAAATGCCTAAGCTGCCTTGAACCCTGTCAGAGTAGGACATTTGATCCACAATCAGTCATCCTTGTATCATAATGAAGGTGATGGCATTTGTGATAATATGACTCACAATCTGGGTGTCAGAGGTCTCTTGTGTGCGTTGTACATTGTAGTTTAAAAGGCCAGGGTGTACAGTGGAGAGAGTTATCTTATCTGATTCATTGTGAGTATTTCTTTTGTCAGCCCTTGTCAGAGCTTGCTGCAGATGTAATGATGTTTGACGAATGTCTATGAGTGTACACTTTGAAGTGGGGATGACTCATGAGTGTTTTTCTCTTGACATGTTGCAGCAGATGCTTAAAAACTCATTGATTCCCAGCTTGTCATGAGTAGGCGGCTATGTCATTTATTTTTGATGAATCTGCAAGGGCGGTGGATGCCAGATAATTTGTTTACCCTCACCTTTCCTCCTGAAAAGCCTATAGTTAATATGGTATGAATTTCAAAATGTATGCCAACACTTAACTACTTTATCCCTCTTCATTCCATGTAGAATTGAATGTTACACTTATTTATTTTTGGTATAATATGACAGATTCCATGTAATGCTTAACATTTATCATTGTTGCCCCATATGCCATATGTCATTGTGATTACAAGGTGTCAGATCTTTTTATCCACACAGATTATGCATAATACTGCTTAATGTCAAAAACACTTATGGGATTGCAGTTATGGGATTCACAGTTATGGGATTGGATGAAAACAAAGCTGCAGGTGCGAGCCTTTTGAAGAAAGGACCAAATGCGTTTTTTTCAAAGTGACAGGAATAATGGCCGTTTTCTTTTTTCTTTTTGTTTTAGTCTGCCTTAAGTTTGAGGAATGACATCTGCAAAGTATGTTTTTGGTGTTTAAATGGAAGGGTGGGAAAGAGCACATGGTAGGGTGAGAGTGAACACAATGATGTGTGTGTGTGTGCAACAAGACTGGGCAGGTCTCGCCCTGTAGAGGGGTTTGACTACTTTCCTTGTCTGAGCCCTTTGGTTATGAATGCTAATCCCAGGGATAGAGAGGGACATGCAACTGCTGTTGATACAAATGGTATTTATCACGACTTGTCACTAAGTCCCTGGATGTCTCTGTAGCTTCATGGGCGGCTGTCACTCTCATCTCTTTCATTTCCACCCACCAATGAGAAGAATAGTGCAGATGCTGTCAGTGTGTCAACAGGTGTATTCATTGTGGGCAGCCCTCCCTGCCCTCCTTTTATCAGTTGGACAGAGAAAATATACGACCTTTGTGTATGGACATTAGAATTAGTATTTGCTGTTTATCGCATGCTACTGATGTGTTTCTTACAGTATTCATAGTAAACACTCAAGATTTATAGCAGCGTTGTAGTCAAGACCATCTCAGTCGAGACCAAGACAAGACCGAAACTGAAAGTGGTCAAGACCAAGTTCAAGACCACTAATAATATGCAGACCTTTTGATATAGCTATATCAGTTATTAAATACAATAACATTAAGATACTTTCCACTCAGTATGAGGCCTTAGTATAGAAGATCCACAGTGACTAAAGGGAAATAATTTTTGGAGTAATCATCATTGAACAGTCAGTTATTACCCAAACAATGTATTGATCAATTGTTATCTAATAAGAGGTTTTCTAATTACTTAATTACCTATTTACCATATAAAAGAAGACAGCTGACAGCTAAAATGCAATGTAGCCATAAATTAGGCTGTGTGTGTGTGTATGCTTGAACTGTCATGGATGATATTATTCCTGTTTTTGGTCTCAAACTGATATTCAAAATAATAAATTCATTCCAAGCTGTTTGAAACTCCCACACTTAAAATTTTCTTTACTGTGTACGAGATTAACTACAAGGCAAAAATACAACCAAGAGAGTCAGACACACTGATGTATTGATCCAGCATACATGGCACATCTCAGGGCAGGTGAAGGTGAAGGGAAGTTGAGTTAGCTAGCAAAGTAGAATAGAAATGTATGGCCAAGTAGCTAACGTTAGCCTTATGTTACCTGTCTTTGTGGCAATGTAGAAACTTGATATTGTTCCGGGAGTTTCTGTTATGGATATCTTGCAGACCTGGCACACAGCCGTGTGTTTGTTCTCCATGAACAAACTCTCAGAGTTTTAAATATCTGAATTGGATGATTGCCGATGACACCAAAATGTTGCTGATCAGCTTCGCACACAGTTCTCACTGAAGGCAGCAGCGGCAGTCAGAACACAACTGAATAGGAACGTTTAAATTTTTCTATAATGCACTCATTGGCAGGAAAAGGAATTATAAGTCTGTAATGGTCTATTGTCTGTATATATAATAATTTGTGGATTTTATACGAGTGTTGTTTATTTATTATCAGCTTAATTTCATTAAATACAAATTCAAGAAATTCGAGACCACAGGCTGGGCTATCTTTGAAAGTTCAAATAAGAAGTTAATTTAGCTCAATTAACCTGACCCATGAAACAACATATTAAATGAATAAACATCATGAACAAAGCTTGCAAATGTTAAAGCACGTAAACAAACAAGTGCACTAGTGTTTTACGGTACTCTGGGTACTGTATGCATTATTGGAGTGGCATAGAGCTAAAGTAAACATACACATGCTCGCACATCCAATCACAACGCCATCTAGCGTCTCTCTGGGGCTCATCTTCTGCGTACATCCTCACAGACATACAGACTCCGCCAGCACTGACCAACACACAGAGCCCAGCTCTTATTGAGGTGCTCCGTCCTGAGCACCTAATAAACATGTTGAAATCATAGTTTTAGATTAAATTAAAAATCATAATTGTAATGCAAATTTTCTTCCATTTCTTGGACATTTTTTAAAGCAAATTCCACTTTAGGACTTCAAGATTATCCCGTAAACTAATTACCAGCTTAGTGCAGACTGTAAAACACAGCATTACTGGTGAAGCCATAGTCACTCCCTTATCTGTCTCTCTCTCTGCAACACCAGTGATGGAGAATGTGTCAGGGTGAACAAAGGTGTGAAGAGGTCTGCTGGTGGCCTCAACGTTTGAGGGGAGGAAGCTGAGTGTGACTGCCTGTCTCCAATGCTGTCCCTCCTCCTGCTGCTAGCTGTGGCAGACTGATTAAGCTTCTGAATGCCATTCATTGTCACTCTTAACTGCTGCCAAGGGACATTTTTCTGTACCGGCACACTACGCATAATTCACTTTGATTTGTAGCCATGTGTCATCCTGTTAAGTTGCAGGCCACATACTTTGATTTGTTTCATCTTACTCTAATTAACTCCAGGTTTACTAGGATTTATTTGCGAAAAGGTTAATGAGTGCTTGATGACGGGAAGCTTCTTTTGCCCAGTAAATACCCAACCTCACGGTCTGTGTTTTGGTATTGGGGATATAAGGTGGTAAAATGTAATGGCTTGCCAACTGTTGTGTGCCAGAGTAGCTCTTCACATGTGATCACACAAAGCATTGTGTGCCACAGCATTAACCACTTAACCCCGGACTGTGTGAGCTCGTCTGCACTTAAATGAGCGACGCATAGCTTCCACACATATACATCAGCAAACGTAACATTTATATTAAAGGGCAGTTGAAGGAATGAAACGCCATTCTGGTGTTGTAATAAAGCAACAGTGGTGAGAATTGGAACTTGCTACGATTTGATGACCTCAAAACCTTTCATGCCGCTGTGCGTTCTGATTGAACTGACAAATCAAATCAGCTGTAAAGCGTGATCACACGTACCGACAAACAAATCAGTGCCCTCATCACCTGTAGGTCATGTTAACCACTGGCACATTGCCAACGGAGCGCGGAATAAATAGTTCTAATAGGCCGCTTCTTACCAATACATTTCAACATGTGTGTGCTTTACAATAAGTTGGACTCTCTCTTTGAAATATGAGACGCCGCACGCTTTTGCTTCAAGGCTATTATGTGCACCGTAAACTTGTAGCGCTGCCGCCCTTTTACATAATACTGGAAGCACAGGTTTGATGTGGATGTGTTTGATGTGTGTCACAGAGCTGTCAGGGGCTGTTTGTGTGAATTCTAGGCTGAGGTGATTACTAGCTTGTCAAAGTGCTTGGGGACTCACACAGAGACCACAAGGCACACATAACAGCTCTGACAAGTAATGTCGAAAAGAAGCGCTGACCTTAAAGGTAAGGAGAGGTGTTGTTTTATGACCTTAACTGGGTTACAATTGTGATGTGTGAGCAGAATAGGGCTGTCAAGGGGGATTTTCTTTGGCTGTTTCCACACTTTCTAATAACTAAAAACAGTTTAAATGGATTTACTTTGCAGTGTCAGTCATTTAATCACATTATCTTGGTACTGGTGGGGTGATCTGCCCTTTTTCAAGATATTGTCACCTGTCACAAGTCTTCAAACAAGTGAAACTGCATTGGAAACAAGTGAAATTATGTCAGATATATCTACATATCTTAAAATTAGATTGTAAGAGTGAATATGAGACTACATGACTTGTGTAGATGCTTTTTTTCAGTGTGTGGTGCAGACATAAGAACCGTAGTGTATGAGTCCCTGGTGCTTAACAATGTATTTGACACGTAATATTGCAGTAGAGACAGGACTACGGGAATCTGACTGATGTTGGCATGTGCTCAGCGCGTTTGTTTTGTTAATCTGTCTATGCAAACACTGAGGCAGTGTAATGATGTTCTGACAGCAGAGATCTAAAGATTACCAAGGTAACTAACTGCTCATATTTCCTGCCACAGTTGAAGATGCCTTGATAACAAAAGGTAGATGGATAGATAGAATTTTCCATACAAAAAGTAACCGTTCAACATATCTACAGACGATATTGGTCTCTGTTGACAAACACTGATTTGCCTTTCTTTTCAGATGGCTAGGTAGACATATACATATGTACCACTCATACACACACAGAGACACACACACATACACACGCACACACTGGTCAAGAGACAGGCAGACACAGAGACACTCAAAAGCACTATTCATCCGCGAGTGGTTTTGATGAGCACTTCTTTACCTGACTCGGCCGACCAAGCTAAAACCCTTTGAAATTCATGACGCCGGGATTAGGAACCGGTTGTAATCGTCTGCACTGCATATCTCAGCAGGATTGGACACATGCTTGAGAGCTTTTCTAGAGCATTCTTGAGGATTTGCTTAATTACATATATTCTTTCTTATCACATTTTCGTGCAACTTTCAGAATTTTAAGAATGAGAACTTAAGTAACTCATTCAGCTTGAAATGATTTGTATACTCTACAAAGTAGAAAGGAGAACGTTTTTGTTTGCAAAGGCACAGGAGTGTTTGTTCATGAGTATAGTGTGTGTGATGGCTGGCTTAATCTCTGTCAGCGCTGGCAGATGTTTGAGGAGTTATGAAACCTGTGTGTGTGTGTGTGTGTGTGTGTGTGTGTGTGTGTGTGTGTGTGTGTGTGTGTGTGTGTGTGTGTGTGTGTGTGTGGGTGTGTGTGTGTGTGTGTGTGTGTGTGTGTGTGTGTGTGTGTGTGTGTGTGTTTTTTTGCTGCATATTTACTTTGGCTAACAACTTAAGTCTTTTTCATCACATTGTTCTGGTCTATCATGTTTTAAATTGTTGT
>OMLI01018399.1:0-18628 GCA_900302605.1 Rondeletia loricata
AATGATCCTATGATGCGTTCAGCTTCAACCACAGCCTTACCCAGCCATTACGCACAAAGCACGTTTACACTGCACGGCGGCAGCTTACTTGATGTTGCAGCCGAGAGTCAGGTCCATAATTATAACACTCCAAATTAACGAGACAGTTTTGTTTAAATACATTTATTGTTTACGTTTTTATTTCATTTCCCCCAAAAAATTAAAAATTAAACCCTCAGAGCACCCCTACTTTCTGCGGCTATGATTGGATTGATCAGTGTTTCAGGAGACTTACTCACTCTCCACTTATTCTGCCTACAGTTCTGAATGTCGATCTTTAATTAATCAACTGAAGATCAGTTTACTGATCTTTAATTAATTATTAACTCTTTGTCTGTTCAGCCATGGTGGCTATCACTGCTCATGCTAACTAACCAGTTCTTCTTCTGTTTATTCCAAACAAACTAGAAACGTAAAACACATCTCTTCCTGTGCACCACAGGAGTTTCCCCAGGAAAGACCTACCAGACACCGGGTGTTTAGAACGGCAAATGTAAAAGCTTTCATGAACTGGATATAAGATGAATCACTATTGTGTTATATCAATCGGCAACAGACAGCAGCAAACAGACATTTATTTATATATGAATTAAATTATTACTTTAAAACAACATCTAAGTATTTGATTATTGCATAAGCACAGCTGAACCAGACCGTGTCTATGGCTAATGTCTGTTGTTTGTGCCATCATTGAATTAAGATGATTTTTATCCGTGATTTGCCTGTGTGAAAGCCACATAGAAAAGAGGGTGTTGCGTTTTCCCCTCCTTTCTTTTCTTCTCATCCACCCAGCGCCTCGAGAGGTAGAAAAATAGGCTTGCCGTTTGAGCAGCTTATCTCCTACAACATATGAGGAGAGGAGCACAGTGAAGTTCCAGGAGAATGTCTTGTTTTAATTGCTTCTTAAGCCTGAGCAGCTGCACTAAGGGAGAGGATACATCTGTAAAATAGCATGGAAGCTCCATAGTGTACTGTGGGGGAACAGCGGGACTCTCTCCTAACACTTACAAAGAGGTTATTCATAGGTGTTCAGAAGTTGCTCCACAACACAGTGGCACTGAGGGGGGCTTTATGCCTAAAACTGTTTAAGAGGTTGCCTAATAGTGGCACACTTTAATGGTGGTCAGACCAGATTTTAGTGAAGAATACAAATATTTATCCAATAAGATAATTGTTTTACTTGTTCCTAGGGATGACAAGAACACATTTGATGACATCTGACAATGTGATTGGTTGAATAGGGAACAATTCCTGCTCCAAAATAAATTTGAACTTTGCCAAAATGTGAAAAATAGTTCCACTTTTCTGCAAGGTAACACAATTTAGTTAGGGTTTAGTTTTTATGCTACATTAAATCGTATTTTTGCAAGGTGGATTTTTGTCAGAGAGATGTTGGAAACGGGTTTATTTCTAGCATGACTACTGGCTGGCAGCACACGTTGTGCTAATGTCATTTAAGCTTGAAAATGAAAATCCCGGGACTCTGGATTTCTAGGTTTATATGTCTGACAAGTATGATTTTTAGAGTAGGTTCTCAAATTGAATGAGAGCCTAGTAGGCGAATAGAAAGTCAGAAAAAGTCAGTAAACCTCTGTGGTGACAATGGGTCCCTGGGGCTTTATATATCAGTAGCTGCTTAAGTGAAATATTGCTCTGAAAAACAGTACTTGATATATAGACACATGGGATTATCTCACAAAATACTGTACACATCTTCAGCAATGTTGTTTTTTGTCATAGTCGCTGCAAGTAAAGAATAATACTTGCTGTAGGCCTATTTTGTACATAACCTCTAAAAGGCTGGCTATACAAAACTTCTATTGGCAATGAAACCTCAGTTTGGGTACAGTCAGGAAATCCTGAAAATCCCTCTTGGAACTCATTGGTAATCATTAAATTAATTGCAAATATGTTCACACATATTTGTTATTTAAGGCATTTACTGTAAGGCATTTACAGTAATTGTTCAAAAAGTTTTTGTGAATTATGTTTTCAGCAGTAAGAGAGTTTCACCTACCATTGAATAGCTGGGTCACTCTGCCTTAAACAGCTGCTAACCCTGAAATAATTTCATTAGTCTGGATTCAATGGAGAGTTTTAGTGTCCCATGATGGTCTAAGTGCTGTTTCAGAGGCTTCTCACCCTGACAAGAATACAGTGCTGGGGGAAACACTGAATACTTGTAATTTTGGGGGCATGGTCAAATTTTAAGATAATGAATATTAGGGTAATGTGTTATTTTGACAGTCCACTGTTGACTCTCTACAACATGTCAGTTGACTGTCAACCAGATTTGTCTCAACAGACAAGCAACATGTATTCAACCAACAACTAGTAGACTATAAGGGGCATCTCAAGTGCTAATCAACAGACTTCATCAACTGAGTATCTGTTGACTATCAGCTAGGGAGAAACACATTCCTACATATGGAATGTTTCATGAGTCAGTTGCCTTAAATGTCCTATGACTAACCAAGTTCTTTTGATGTTTTATGTTCTCTTTTAGACCTAACCCTAACCTTATTGATAGTAATTTCAGCAGGTGTACTTGACAATCAACTTAAAGGTAGTTGACATAAATTACAGATAGTTTGTTGAACATTTGTTGAGAGTCAACTGAAAATACCTAACTGATATTCTGACAGTCAGCTGATACACTGTTGAATATCTACTGATACATTGTTGAGAGTCAACAGTGGACTATCTAAATAAAGTGATACCCCATATGGGTCATACCCTAGTTAATACTTTGGGAACAAAGCTGCTCAAAGTATTTGTTCCATAACTATCACTCTCTGAATCTCTGGCTTGAATTTTTTATAGAGGATAGGAGATTTATGTGATTTATCTCTTGGATGCAGTATGAGAACGGGGACAGATGGTAAGAGAGGAACACAATAAGAGAGGAACACAGAATAAATGGGTGAAGGCAAAATACAAGGTGTGCTGCCAGGAGCGATGTCTGGTTCTGAGTCCTGGAGTCTCGCTCGTTGACATCAGAGACAAACTTACAGAGTTTAATGATGCTACTGTGTGTGCTTCTGTACTCACTTTCGTTTTGGTGCAATCACAGGTGAAACAGTTTGCCTGTGCCAATGTGTCATTTTACCTGTGTGGGTGTATAGACAACATGTCTGTGTTTGTGCTTGTCAAGTGATTAGCGCTGTAGCTGAGCTGTCTGCTGTTGTGTAAAAGGAATGATAATTGGACAAGGTGTAAACACCCCTCCTTAAGTTCTGTTGCTGCTTTTATTCTTTATTCTTTATTTGTTGTGCAATGTTGTTCAACTAGTTCAGGAGTTGCTTCAGTTGTTGCTTTAATCTCATAGGAACTTGTTGCCAGGAAATGAATAAAATCTTGACCCTGTGGATCAACTTGTTGCCTGTTGCTGAAAGTGTTGCTCATATACATCGCTCAAAAAAGTCCAACCCCCCCGGCTGTGAGAGGGAATACCATGCGATCCCTTGCAAAATGTCTGACTTGAAAAGGCCTGATTGATTTGGTTATTCAGTGTGAAACCAAGCTGAACGATTTTAGCATTCCACCCAAGTGATTCATGAATAATCAAATTTCTCTCCCAGCTAATCATGGTTTCTTCACACTACAACTAAGCCATTCATTCCCCTGGCCCTCTTAGGGGCCTCCTCGTCCCACCTTTATTTTACCTCCACAGTGGACTGCTCTCTGCACTTTCAACATAATGTCTGAACCAAGATTGTGGAAGAAATATGACCAAGCTCTAGACCATCCATCATCAGGCCTGCCCAGGCTATGAAATACAGGCCAGGCCCTACCAACAATGACTCCTATCTTGTATGTTAGACCTCATGCTTGTGTATTTATCACCTAAGCGGCTGCACAACGTGTGATTCATTGAACAGTCTCGCTGATACAACATGCTGACTACATCTTTGGGCAGTCCGCCCGCTTCTCTATCTATGATAATGCCCCACACCCTTTTCCCCACTGCCCTCACAGAAGGATATGTATTCTGTGTTTTTACTGTTCCCCTCTCCCTCCGTTGTTATGCTTATGAAAGTGTGTTTATATCATTGATGTCTTTAGGGCGGGTAGCCGCCTCGTAATAAGCCCTGCTGCCTGAGGGATGTGTGGGAGAAAAGTTAGAGATGCCACCGAGGTATTTCATAAGAAGCAAAAACGACTTTCTCGAGGCTTGTATCTACACATACACATCCACATTCAATTATTGTTGATCAAGCACGGAAGGATTTGTCCAAACGGTTGAATCTGTGGCAGCGTTCCACTTACTGCAGGGTGAAATGCTGTATAGGCACGGTGTTTTTAAAGGATGAAGCGCTGTTACACTGAGCCATCGAGACAGATGCTATTTCCCTGCTTGTTGCCTAGAACCAGGTCTCTGATGGTGTTATTGCAGCTGCATGGTTTTCTGGACTTGGCTTGGCTACTTTCCTCCCAAGTTCATTATGCACACAATCTGTGACAGACTACATTAGTTCTACGCACTGTACAGCTGCCAACCACAGTAATCTAATAGTAATGTATAAATTCCTTCTGGCAGGCCAATAAAACTCAGATTAGTTTCTCGGCAAAGGTACATTCGTGCAGCGGTTGACAGACATGTGAGGAGAGCATTAGCATATCATTGGTATGGGCTCTCTGGGGACAGAGACACGCAGCACTTACCTATCACCTCTGCTGCTCCACTACTAGCAATACAAGGAAAGGAACTGATTTGGTTAACAGCTACTTGATTTAATACACGCTCAGTAAGACTGGGATGTCTTATGGGTTCATCAGCATTTCAGGTGGTGAAAAAAAAAAAAAAAGCTGAAGTTGTCGGATGGATTATGCAAAGAATCTGTTTTATGCTGTTGGTATTTTTTGGATGTTGTTTTACCCAGGAAACAGTAAACTTTGTTATTGTTGTTGGAGACCGTGATAAAGACAAACAATGCAAAGTTAGCTTTGCAAGCTTGAATTGAATTAAGTGAAAATAGGGCAAAAGTGTGTTTGGCACTGTTCCATTATTCATGAGGGAATGTTTCATAACTTTTTTGTTAAAAAATTAATATACCTTTTTTTTTCTGAGGCTCAGCAGCAGCCTGCTAATTGTTTTATGCGACCTAAGGATATTACCTCAGTTAGAAGTCAATCATTTCAGCACAATAATGCTTTCATTTCTAAAAGGATGAGTAAGAATTGTCTCTGTGTCCATAAAATGAAATTCCCACCCAGTGAGAGCTATTTTCCAAATCAAGATTCAGTCATAATCATATAAAGATGATAATCTGCATAGTATAATGTCCTCACTGGATTACCGTGTAATGGAGGGTCACCTTCTTGGAGAAGGTGGTGGGAGGCAAAGTGATGTTTTCTGGGCAAACTGCTTTTTCAAGGTCCCTCATACCTACTTTCTCCATTATTAAACGCCAAGCCTCAAGGCCTGCTCTATATTCATGACATAAACGCTGTTCATACCTAATATTTGTGAATAGTTCCCATCGTGTTCTAGTAAACAGTGGCTGCCTTCGCACCAGTGGAGCTGCACTGGCACCTTTATTGATCTCCTCGCAATAAAGGAGCACAAAACTACCTCCTGAAATTAGATTTTTATACTACAGAAATATGCCGGGTGAAATTGCATTACCTTAGCACATTCATAACATTTTGTCTTAAACAAAGTTAGAAATTAAATCCCAGTCCTCGGGGGGGTTGCTGTTTTTCAAGTTTACTCCCTGCCACTGCTGATATCAACACAAAGATCTTTAGTAACTTAAGAGGAATGTTGTCTTCAGGGAAGGTGCCGTATTCATCAGCGTCATTGTTCTCTTATTTTCCTATAGAGCGTTAAGGTTGCTTTAAAGGGATAGTGCGTCCATGTAAGAAATATGTTTCATACCATAAAAAGCAATATTCACTTGATCTGAGCCCTATCCTGTGATTTATACTGCTGCTGGTGTCCGTTTGAAAAATGGCAAATTCACAGGGAGTAAAACATGTTCAGACCTTTTCCCATTGCTTTAGATTGTGGCGGTAATAATGCAGGAGCATAAAATGATAACCTTTTTTTGCTGGGGAGAAACATTTCCCGTCAATATGCTCCTCTAGTTGTGCTCATTTTCTACACATCATCCACAGTGTCATATTTCTGGTGATGTGGATCCTGCCTTCAATCAAATGTCTTTTGTACTTGTGCACTCATGCTGAGAGTTTGCATTTATATTCATACATATTCAATGCAAAAGGAAGCTGGCGATGTATAATGTATTTCTGTGTGAATCTCACAATCGAGGAAACAGACAAATGGACCACATGATTACTTTAGACCCTTTCATGACTGATTTCAGAATGGCTGCCGGCAATTGTACTCTGAATCTGAATGTTGTCAAGTTTTGTGATTTGGCCCTGGACTTGAATGTTTGCTGTGGCCTTTTTGACATTTTAGACCACTACAATCATCATATTACACACAGCGATTTGCTTCTCTGTATATCCCTCTGACACACATACAGTACGGTTGGCATTTCACCAAGCATTTGGAGCAGGTTGGGGCTCAGTATCTTGCTCAAGGAGGGGAGGGTCATGTTGGCTGTCGAAGATCTCTCTAACCACCAGGCATGAAAGGAAAGGACCCTAATCTGAACCCCTCTCTGTGAATATGTACCTTTATGCTGCATGTTCCTCTCAACCATCTCACTTCCAGCAGCATCTGCCAGGGAGCAGAGGCAATGAACTCTCTTCCTCTGGCACATTACTATTGATAACTGAGTTACGAATCATTTAATACCATTAGAGTCCTTCCACCCCTCTGCCTCACATGGAAATATCATTCCTATCCCAATCTCCATGCTGTGAGAGATTATCAAGGGTGATGATGCAGTAGAACGGTGGAAGATTTGTCAAGTTAATAAAATGAGCTCTGGGGAGAGCTATTTCAAGGCATCAATGAAGTATGTTTAAAGTAAGAGAGCCGATGGTGGCCACGGTAGTCCTGCAAAGAATCCACTGCAGAGAAGCTACGTCAAACAATCGCTCGCTTTTGTTGACTTCTACTACTTACAGTCGATGGTTGAACTCAAGTAATGGCTGTGTGAATACTTCACCTGACAAAAGCTTGTAGGATACAGAGCCATCTCTATCTTTGGCTGTGTTGGAATACATTTTGCCATACCCAAATCAGTTATGGTTATATTCTACATCTACATTAAAATGCTAGTCATTTCAACATCCAAAACTACTAACCCATCCTTGATGATACATAGACACACACACACACACACACACACACATATTTTCATTTACATCTGTCACCTCACCAGAAACCTCTGCCTTGCCTTGTAATGCCATAAACTATCAAGAACAAAAGTATCTGCAGTGATAGAGTACCAACCCAGACATACACTGGAGACTCCTGACTGTGCTTTAGATACACTTTTGACCTATGTTGGCGTGAAAGCTGGTGGTGCTGTGTAGCTCAGAGGGTAGTCAGGGTTAGGGTTTGATTCCCACTTGGGCGACACATGCTGACAATGTATGCGTGCTAGTGGTACGATAAGGCACTTTGGATGAAAGCATCCATCGAATGGCATATGTTACAGGAAAAACATTTTAACACTGGTGTATTTTTCTTATTCCTGTGGATAAGTGGCCAAACATAGACGTCGTGACGTCACGTTGATATTTCGAGCGCAGCTACAATGGAGTTTGATAGGAGAAAGATTTTCAACGATCTAAAACATCAACGGTAAACGTTTGGTGTCAAAGTATCAAAGAGCAAGGACTTATTTCAATATTCACCATTTTGCACCAACGTTCAACAATCATACAGGGAGAAAAAATATATATTACTATATATTAATATATTATACCGTACATTATATATTAATAATATATAATTCTATTGATTAACCACTCCCAAGTATAGCAAAAATAATGTGCTCTACTTTTCTGAAAGAGGCTCTTGAATTGTAACTAACAGATGCAGTGAAGTGCGATTGTGTTGTGTCTGTTTATTGGATCGTTAAAATGGTTTACTGAAGCAAGGTTTGTGATGATACAACCACTTCAACCTAAAGCGTACTGCATTGGATAATGACAAACGTGTAAATGCTTTATCACTCTGCAGTGTGTTCTCTCCTCTCCTCGCCTCACCATACCAGTGTTCTATGTCCAATCTATTTCCTCAGTCTGAGCATAGTACAACAGGATTAAAGATGCATGAGATTATCCCCATGTCCAGCAGGGTGGAATGAAGAGAGATCATGTTGAGCACATTGACCTTGTTCTCAGAGTTATTGGCCAGACCCTCACCTTTGCAGAGGGGCTCTGTATTTAACATTGTATGGGACTACTTAATTAGCTCGGTTGGTCCGCTGCCAAACTATTGTTTCAGAAAGTGTCTCACAGACCAGTGACCCATTCCTCTAGCTGGGCTAACATCTCAAGTAGTGTAATACGGTTTACCATGTTAAACACAGAACAATGGATGCCTCAGCACTCAAAATGATCAAACTCATTCATTACAATCTCATTGAAACTCATTGTGCTTGCAGGATAATGAGTATATGGGTTAGACTGATATATCAGGCCTATAGTGGCCTTTTATTAAATAACGGATATTGGCCAGTCAGTGTCATCTACTGCCGATATGATGGAGGTTCCTTTCTGACCACAGCTACAGAAAAACTGTAAGTAGAAATCTTATTTTCTTTGCACATTTTATTTATTCATTTAATTGTTCAATATTGTTTTTTGTAAATTAATTCTTCATTTAAAGGCAGTAATGTATCCCAGAGTTTGCTCTACCACTGAATAGGTGTGGTGGGTCACCCTGCCTTAAGGAGCTGCTGACCCTAAAATAATTTCTCTCAGTCTGGGTTTCAAGAGAGTTTTAGTGTCACATGATGGTCTGAATGCTGTTTCAGAGGCTTTTCCACTCTGCAGAGAATAACATTCTGGGGGAAACACTGAATCCTTGTAATTTCTGGCATGGTTAAATGGTAAAATTTTAAGATATTGTTTATCAGCACAAAATATCGGCTATCGGTTACTTCAGTAAGTAAACAGTAAACATGTCGTCCCCCACGAATGATGCAGAGTTGTAGTGGAAAATATGTTACCTCATGTTTCTTGATTGTATGCGGCAGGGAAAGGGGAAGAGGAGGTGTCATTCATTGCCGTCCAAGATATTGTGCATGATGTAAAGACAATTAAACAAATGCTGTGGCGCCCCCCTTAGGCCAATGAGTGCAATTTTAAAAATGCCGGAATGGCGCAATGAGACGCACCGTTCCCCCAAGTTTAATCCAAATCTGATCAGTGGCATCCGAGATATTATACGTGACAGACGGACAGAAGGGGGCCGATCCATAGTCCCTCCCCTCAATTGGGGGACAAATGCCAGTATCGGTATCAGCCTTCAAAAACCCATGTTAGTTGAACCCTAGTAAATACAGTATTACATTATATTACAGAATATTGTAGCTATACATGTATATAATTACTGTAGTGCCAAAGACCCTATGTATACTGTTATCATGCATTCATTGTAATTTATGTGTGATTGTCTACTAGATAAAAGTGAGAGTATGTTCATGTTATTCTCAAACTATTTCTCTTTCTCTTCTTTTTCTTCACACAGAAGTAATGGTGGAACAACAGGGCAATGCCTCTTGTGATAGATGAAACCAGAAGTCATATGAACAACAGCGCAGCTCTCTGTGGCAGTAAGGTTCTCTGCAAATCTCATCTATCATTTATGCATGGTTCTCCGTTACAGGTTCGTTTGAATGAGAGGATGGTATAGCCCTCCCTTTTTGAGCTCTAAAGGTCAGTGATTGAATATAATCCTCGTGCAGAAAGTAACCTGATTTCCTTCTCATAGTTGCGCAGTAATTCCAAGGCTCTTGTGGTTTAGTAAATAACAGACCAGCCTTAGTATGCCACAGAACTGTTGCATTCATCTTTCTCTGGAATTGGTGGGATTACTCTCTGTCAATTTACAGTTGAGAATTGGGTTTACTATTCAAAGCATTGCGACATTCTCCTCTGCAGAGATCCAGTGTATGTTGGTGGTTATTTGATTCGGCCCAGCGTGTGTTGAACCACCTCTAGTGTCTGGGTAGCTATAGTATCAGTTGACCAGCTGTTGAGAGGAGGAAATGAGCCTCCGGTCCGCATAATGATCGTCCTGTGGTTTTATGCACCTGGCCATTGGTTTGTACAGTCTTTCAAATTAACTTTGGACTAATGTCTCCAGGGCGCCCTACTGTGTAGGTGTGGGAGGATACAGTGTCTCATTCTACTCTATCCACCTCCAGAAGGAGGAAATACTAGTGGTGTTTCAACATAATGCCAGGCTCAATTAACAGAGCGAAGCACCTTCCCTGCAAAAGGCTCTGAGTGAAGGTGGAGACTGAGGCCTCAAGGCTTTGTTGGGGATTTCCTCTTTTAATGCACTTTGTTTGATGATACTTTAAGTGATTTAGGTTGCTTTGTTTCCGCAGATCGCTGCTCCAGAGTAAAGCTTTATCTCTCACAAGTTCTTAGTGATCTGTACAACACCATAGGCAGCTCAGCCCTCAATACAGAGCAACAAAGATTTTCAGCACCATGGACAGCGACGGCATAGGGAACAGTCTTGGTGAATGCCTTCAATACATGATTTTGGGTCACAGAAGCAGCTTTTAAAGCATTACCAGATGAATTAAAATAATTAGTATGCTAAGCACACACCTCATTTGAATGACGACTGAAGGGACGCATTCACAAAAGGACACGTAGGCTCTCTATAGTCCCGACTGCACGAGACATCAGACGGCTTTGATAACAGCAGCCTGGTGGTCACCCCAGCTGGGGGGCTCAGATCAACCAAGAGACAGCTGGGGGCCCAGCAGAATAGACCCTCCACAGCACAGCATGAACCCTGTATCATCACCGCCTGTCTCTCTTTTCACCAGCACTTTTCTGTTTTGGGGTCCCCAAGAAGAACGAAGTGACAGGTGTCCAAACGGGTTTGGATCAGACAGACTTTGGCATTTAGGTGTGTAATTATTTATTTCGCTTTTTTTCCTCGCATGAAAACAACTTTGTTCATGCTCTGATACGTGATTTGGGTTAATAGAATTTAAATACATGCTGACTACAATCCCCCAAAGAGCTTTTAAGCTAACAGAGACAGGAGGCAGTCTGTAGGAATGTGATGGAAGGGCTATAATTACTTGCCAAAGATGTGGTTTTTATATCAACAAATTACCAGGTGTACAAAGCGTACGGGAAAGATAAAGCCTCTTCGGTTTTTCTTCCCCGTGTTTGTCTCTTGACTCTAATCCCATCAAAGACTCCCCTGCTTTTTGTTTTTCTTCTCCGAATACTAAGATCCTCCCCCGTTTTGGGCTTACCTCCCCTCAGGATTGGAATCTTGGAGTACGCTCATTGGTGATTACTCACTTCCAGACAAACATCTGGGAGCATAAATACAGCTAATCCCCTTCATCGCCGCAGTCTCTTCACTACAGTTAGCTCTTCCTAAGAGTAAATACCAAAACAAGAGAGAGGACTGACTACAGGATCAAGTTGGCTCAAAAAGAGCCACCACTAACACCTAGAGCATTTGATTGGAAACATGACTCATTGACATATTCCTCGATGCCTGTTGAATACAAGACACTGGTAGTTCAATGTTTTTCTTTTCCTCTGCAAATGACAAATGAACATAAAATGGAAGTCACAGCGTTGGCAGCAGAGTATGACCTTGGCAGATGAGGTTATGGCTCATTTAGTTCCAATCAAAATACCTCATAATTACACAGGGCAGCTTTTTATACCGAGGCCACTGCCTTGGCAGAAGAATGACATGTATCTACAGTCAAATCTGTCATGAAAATACCTACTACTGGTATTTCAGAGAGTTATCTAAGGAGAAAGAGAGCATGCTCTAATGTCGGGAGTGGAACGTTTCTACTACCATATTGTTATGCTTGCCAGAAGGGCGAGCCTCTCTATGTGCTGATGTGTCTAACAGACTGTAGTGTTTTCATTAGGTCTTTGTTGAACTGCCCTGTCTGTGATGTCTGTAGAAGTAACCTTTATAGGCCAGTTTATAGACTGTAAGTTATTTTGCCTACTGTCACTAGTTTCACTGCAGTTGCATTGGAAGATTTCCATTTCACATTTCTCTACAAGTCAGATTGCTTATGGGAGCGTTTGGCTAGCTGTTAGAAGGTCCCTGGTTTCCTGATGAGGTAAGTCGTGACATTTTACAACATTAGATTGTTTGTTTTAGGTTTTACATATTGTTTGTTAAGTGGTCTTAATCCTTTGTATTTACTTAGTAGTTAGTGTTCCATTATTGGTGATTTTATTTTATTACATTATTTGCCAAGACGCTCACAGCGGGCAAGCAGGTAACTAGTTACATTTCACTTGCTACTCTACATTTAAGTTTGTGGTTGTTAGTCTTTTCTGTTTGTGAATCTTAAAAGCCATTCTCAACCAAGGAGAATAAAATGCTGTTTATTACATGTTGTATTGTGATTTCCATCAATGCATTTGACATTTGTATTTGTATGACACTGCAAAGAGACATACACATATCCAGTATAGGGGCCAGGTTGAGTATGAACAATGAAATAAAGAATCTTTTACCATGATGCGATCAGAATAATCTATGGTAGTCCAGTGTTTTGTGAAAGCTGGACTCACTTTTTTCTCTGTTTTTCAGAGCTCAGCCACATGGAGATCAAACGTATTCCCTGCAGTCCCAGCGGTCTTGAGATTGTGATAAATACATATACTGTACATACGGAAGTGTACTTACAGAGCTTCATTCCAAAATAAGATACCCGTCATTTGAACAAAGTGTATGATGGCACACAATTAAAACACATGATAGCAATTTTCAAAAGAAAGTGTGTAACTTAAATCCTTGGTTGACAAAATGATAGCACATCTACACACTGGATCGTCTATATCTTAGCAGTGTTGAATGACAAACTTCAGGTAATGATTGTTTTCCCAAAGGCATATCTAGTATTTTGTAATGGAACTCATACTCTGATCAAAACATTCTCTGTGTGTTTGTCAAATTAAATGGTGTAAAGGCAGCTATTAGTGTACGGGTGCCTGTTTGTATGATACCACTGTACCATTTTCTGCTTTCTACTCTCACAGCTTGGCCACAGAGACTAGCTGATTGGCTTTATCATCTCAGCAGTAGACACGCAGCAGCCTGACTTCTCTTCAGTGAACATCTTTCTGAACAGAATATAATTAATCGCTTAGTCTTGGCTTGATACGGCAAGTATTTTGTATTGGTAGTTTTGATCATAAATTCTTCAAAGACAGGTATACAAACAAACACGACACACATTTCTCCTCAGTCTGACTGTTGCAAATGCCAGGTGATTTCAACATGCGTATGAGATACAACACAAACCACGATGTACCGCAATTTCAATGCAGTGAAATCATGACAAAGGGCTTAGAAATTGCTTGGAAGTTATGGAGGTAGCTAGTCACAGAGAGCTTTTCATCAGGCCTTTTCATACTTGACACCAGTTCAATAGAAACCCTCAATCTAAACTGCATCGTCTTGGCAATAGGTTTTTCACAGAAGCAGCATGTGGTACGTTTGAAGAGTTTGAACTTCTGCTGCACATGGTAACACAGAGGTGCTCATTGTGTTTCAATAAGTAATAAATTTCTATCAAATTAGATTAATTCCTCTGTGCCTACTACTACCAAAGTAAGTATATGACACTAGGGCGGCACGGTGGCTCAGTGGTTAGCACTGTTGACTCACAGCAAGAAGGTCGTGGGTTTGAATCTCCGCCCCGGTCCTTTCTGTGTGGAGTTTGCATGTTCTCCCCGTGTTAGCGTGGGTTTCCTCCGGGTGCTCCGGTTTCCTCCCACAGTCCAAAGACATGCAGGTCAGGTGAACTGAAGACTCTAAATTGCCCATAGGTGTGCAGTATGGTATATGATGTAGTATGTATATGATGTATTATATAATGTAGTTAGTATATAAAGATGTATATGATGTACTTAGTATATGATATAGTATGTATATATGATTAGTATATGATGTAGTATGTATATATGATGGTATGTAAAGCCCTTTGAGACATGCTTGTATAAAAGGGCTATATAAATAAACATGATTGATTGATTGATAGATAAACCAACGTTCGATTACACTTTATACAAAAGAACACGTTCACCATTAATTGGTTGCTTATTGACATGTATATTGGTAGCATATTGGTTCCTTATTAGTCATTACAAACCACTCATTAGAACCTTATTCTGCATTAGCATATTCTACAAGTATAGACCATTAACTATGGGTTGTCCTTCAATAGCCTCCTAATTAGTGCTTATTACTTACTTGTAGAATATGAGTGCTAATAAGTGGTTTGTAATGACTAATAAGGAACCAATACGCTACTAATATGCATGTCAATAAGCAAACAAGTAATGGTGAATATGTGTTCTTTGATATAAAGTGTAACCCAAAGTTCTAATGTTGTAAACCAAGAATTACCTTGGTGCAGTTTTGAAGTACAGTGTTTTTTAACCTTTATGCAGGAAAGGGTTTTACTGAGCATGCATGCTCTTTTTCAGCAATGCCCCGTTTCACATACATTTATACACGTCACGCCTCAGAGCTGCCCTGCACAACTGTAGTCTACAAGACAGTCTGCAGTCAATACCACCTTAGTCGAATCCAAGTCAGTTCCAGGACCAGGTCCAGTTGAGTTCAAGTCAAGACCAGGTCCAAAGGGGTCGAGACCAAGACAAGACCGAGACAAGAGCAAATCAAGTTCTTCAAGATCAAGACCAAAATAGGAAATAAAGTGTACATGTCTTTCCAAATGTAAAAATAATGCTTAAAGAGTTTCAACAGAGATGCAGATCTATCTGCAGGAGTTCTGTACTAAACCCTTCAACATCCAAGGAATCAATGCATAGACGTTTGAGGGCCATTACATATACAGTTTAAAATCCCTTAAGTTGTATGTAGTTCTGGGGAAAGATAAACCAAACATAAAAAATAATTAGAGTCAACATCCAATAGTGACCAAGACCAAGACAAGTCTGACTCAAAATAGGCACAAGACTCAGACCAAGACATCAGTCTGGAGACCGGACTCAAGTACTACAGCCCCACTGAGCAGCTCCATTAGAACAGTTGAGGGTGAAATGCCTTGCTCAGGGGCACTTTAACAATGTTTGCTGAGGGAGGGGAGAGTATTACTCATTCACTTTCCCTATTTTCAAACCAGTGACTTTCCAGTCACAAGACCGCTTCTCTAAGGTTTCCGCTACCAGCACTACAGCAGAGATGAAAGTACACGGCATCGCCACCTATTTCTTTATTCAGACGTGTAGATGAGCAGTTAAAGTGGCTGCTGTCATTGTTAATCCAGTAAAAGCGTTTCTACCGAGTCCATTTGGGCTTTCAACATCAGACACACGAATTGGTTGTGTCAATCCTTGCTGACAGGGAACCAATAGCTAAGTGTTAGCAACGGTTGTATCTATTACTGAAATGCATTGCCCACTTATTCTTTCATCTGACACGTGTGTATCAAGCTGTCAAGGAGGGTTAAATTCCTACTACACTATTTGATATGTAGGACATGAGCAATGCCAAACAAGTAATGATTATTTCAGGATTTTGGTATCCATGCAACATGTCATATCACGTTCATTCAGATCAGCGTGTTGATGTAAGCTGGTATTTGATAACCAGCTTGCTGCTCATGTAGGATGGTTTCAGTAGAACAGTTTCAGTCAGTGGAGTGAAGAGAGACAGGAACAATTGGGAAAGACATGCATCCCAGACCAGATTTGAACCCAGGACTTCATGGTTACATGGTCTGCACCTTAGCCAACTGAGCCACCAGGATGCCCCGAATCATGTAGCTATTGATATTTGTATATGTTTGTATTTGGCTACTGTTATCTTTGAGTCAGTAATTTATCATGTGAATGCTGATGTAAACAGGTGTATTCAAACCATGCTGAACTTGTATGTGTGGGAGTGTCTTGAAACTCCAATGGGTTGGACGTTTTTGTTTCAGGACAGTGAGTTGTGAAAGCTAGAAATGTCAGCAGTTGGCCAAGTCATTGAGTCATTGGTAATTATCCCATTGGTAAGAACTTTATCAACCCTCCACATATATATTATGGTCATTTTGTGCTATGCGGCAGTAAAAATCATACCTATTGCCCCTTTAACATTTCAGTCAGTCCCATTTGCACTAGCAGGTCAGTACTATGGAGTACCAACATCCTCAACTACCACTGGTGACATCCCTGAAATTGCTGCCTGTTCACCATCATCCTCATCAGAACAGTCAAAGCACATCCCAGGTCCCCCACCGTCAGCGTGGTACCTCTGAACACTGTATACCACCTCTGCTGAAAAATGACCTCCATATAACGCCTATGCCTCCACATGGTGGTAGTCAAAGCTGCAGTTGTGATCATGATAAATGGCATTGTCTCTTCTTCTCATTTTTTCTCTCATCCAGAGCAGGTTGTCGTATCTTTAAGGAAGAATAATGTGCCGATGCATCCAGCAGACCTCAAGGATGAGCACCTGTAGTTCAAAGGCTGCTGAGAGCACATGACAAGGCCGAATTGTTTTAGAGGCCGAGTTAGGCCAACCAGACAAGAATCTATAAGTCCTCAGCTTCGGTCCTTGGGTGTGTTCGACAACTCTCAGTGGAGCTGAACATCATTTTTCTCAGGGTCTGTCTAGTGATCGCTGTGTACATTGTTTATCTTTGCTGTATTTCTCATAGGTGGAACACGTGAACAGAAAATGGCATTTCTTATAGGAACCACACTGAAACCCAATGAAGATGGACTATAAGATTACTGTAAGATTTTTGGTTGCAAAATCAGATATCCACTATTTGAAAAATGCAAAAGCTACTCTTGCAAAATTATTGATATCATAATGCTTTTACAGACTGGATCCTCTTAATGCCATACTTTTATAGATTTTTAATGATAAATTACACATGATTATTTCTAAATTTTTTCCAAATGGATATACAGCATTTTGCAATAGAAATCTTCAGTTTTACATGTGGCGCTGTTCCGTCCCACTCGTTCCAGCTGTAAATTGAGAGAACTACCTGATGGTTATAATGAATCAGTGAAGTGACACCTTTTCCAGTTATGTACCGTAGCTCCTAAGCACAGGATTTGCATAGTCAATCTCTCATTCAAAATCCATACGCATAGCACATGTCACATCTGCATGCATGCGAGGGCCATCTCATCTGTTACAGAATCTCCTGGGGCTACCTACAGTAATCTTCCAATAGACAAAGCCTTCAGGCAGTCCAGCTATCAAACACGCTCACTGCTGGTTTGTTTATGGATTTCCGACATGTTCCCTTAAAGAAATTAAGGTTTATCCCCACAGGATTACGAGGCAGTCAATAGTTTTGACACCAAAGTGACGAGGACAGTGACTCCTACGCAGGAGTTTCCAGGCTAGCTTGCACTCAGAGAGGAAATATATAAATAAAGATGTCCAATCAATTCACAAATGCATCAAAGATGTGCACTGTGAACAGTAAAATGTGTTTGATAAAAACCCAGCCCTCATGTATAGCATGATAAATGACATCACTCTGTACGCCCTCCACCAAAAAGGCAGCAAGTGGTAATAAGAATACAGTAAGTAGTGTCATTCATTCTGTGCTTGGAAGAGCACACTTCAAGAGGTACACGCCCAGAGAAGCACTATTCTGCAAATAGAGTACACCTTACAGAAATAATAGAAAGGTCCCTGCATATGGAGCAATATAATTGTCTTCTTTTTAGACGTTGCTGTGTTGGGCAAACAGAAAATCAAAAGACCAATCACGTTCCATTCTGTAGTTGCCTCATTAATTTTGCTATACATGGTAGAGCATACATGTTACATTAGTGTACCCTGTTAGGAAGCACTATAACAGAGGTCACTGGCACAAAACACTAATGTCCAGACCAATGTAATTCAAAAATCAAAATAGCCTACTGCTGCATTACTGGATGGAGGGAGCGGATTTATAGTATACACTAATAACTGGTATGAAGCTGAGGAAAGTCACATGAAAATATGGTATTTTTGAGAGAAATAAAACATCGCCAACTGGAGTTCATACTAGCTAGCCCACTTTTTATTTTACCACCACATCACTGCTTGACAAGGTAAAGGTGACCGTGCCTTTGCCATCAGGGCCGCTCCCTCCTGCTCTCTCTCTCTTCACCTGTGGCCACTCCCTCCTGCTCTCTCTCTCTTCACATGTGGCCACTCCCTCCTGCTCTCTCTCTCTTCACCTGTGGCCACTCCCTCCTGCTCTCTCTCTCTTCACCTGTGGCCACTCCCTCCTGCTCTCTCTCTCTTCACCTGTGGCCACTCCTCCTGCTCTCTCTCTCTTCACCTGTGGCCACTCCCTCCTGCTCTCTCTCTCTTCACCTGTGGCCACTCCCTCCTGCTCTCTCTCTCTTCA
Organism: Rondeletia loricata; assembly: GCA_900302605.1. NCBI lineage: Eukaryota > Metazoa > Chordata > Actinopteri > Beryciformes > Rondeletiidae > Rondeletia > Rondeletia loricata. Next base: position 18,540 of record OMLI01018399.1, read on the forward strand.
CCTGTGGCCACTCCTCCTGCTCTCTCTCTCTTCACCTGTGGCCACTCCCTCCTGCTCTCTCTCTCTTCACCTGTGGCCACTCCCTCCTG
>OMLI01018401.1:0-11544 GCA_900302605.1 Rondeletia loricata
TGTGTAAGAGGCAAAGAGTGAGACTGTCTATCTGTGTGTGTGTTTGTCTATTTGTCTGACTGAGTATCACAAGCGTAGGTGTGTGTAGCACGTATCTGCCTTCCTGCCTATTTGTCTGTGTGTGCGCCTGCTCTTACGTCTGTGTGTGAGGTAACCATGTCCTCATACCTGGCAGCACCTCATAGATATCCTCCTCCTCCTCCTCCTCATCGCCCCCTCTCTCCTGTCCTCCTTGTCTGCCCCTCCACTCCTCCTGGCTGCTCTGAGAGGCCTGGGAAGCACTGGGCCGCGGCGGGAGGGGGCCGGTCACCCCTTCAATGTCATCATAGGTCTCCTCTTCCTCCTCCTCTTCCTCTTCCTCGTCGTCATCGAAAGGGATGAAGCTGGAGCTGAGATCTATCATAGACACAACGTGATCGGCGGTGTTAGCGTAGCGATGGAACACAGCGCGGCACAGAAGACACACACGTGCATTAAAGGGACAGCAAGAGAAATGTTCAAGGCGTCCTGGTGGCACAACAGGCTGGGACACGTGTCACATACTAGCGATGACTAGCATTGTGGGTTTGGATCCGGCTCGTGACCTGTGTCGCATGTATCTTCCCTGTCTCTCTTCTGCATCTCTTCTGTTCATTGTTGAAGCAGAAAAGCCATAAACATAAAAAACCAAAGTTCACATCCACTGATTAGTAGTCAAACCTATATGTGAAAAAAGAACAGAAATGACAGCCTTGCTCTCAACCATTGAATGTGAATTCAGGTGGTGAAGAGGGTAAGTAATCGTCTGTAAATCTCGTGGATCGGGCTGTGTTTTGTAGTAAAACGGGGCCGGAGGGAACTGAGACAAACTGCCAGGTGTCTGTTACTTCCCGCAAATCAGTGGCCCGGTCTGAGCCCATTTTAGAGCAGAAGACGCACAACTGCTCGCTCAGATGGAGGAGCGGTCTGATTGCAGGCGACTGGCCACTGCAACACAGGGTATCAGGTCCCCCGCCATACACCATCGGCCAGGCAGAAATCAATGTCACTGGAGGATAACCAGAACGTCTACCAATCAATTTCCCGTAAGTTGGAATTCGGTAGGAGGGTTAGGGGTGGAGTGGTAGGGGGGAGGAGGGCAGGAGCACTAGAGCTACATGGTGGCGCGCATGACACAGACGGTTGGTGACGTGTCGAATGAGGAGGTTCAGAACTCTTCTGATTGGCTGGGCTGGTAGTGATGGATAGGGTCGTTTTCATCAGAATCTGAGATGAAAAAGGGCTCCCTTTCATTTCTGACCTTTCTGCCCCTCCGAAATACAAGCAAACACTGGAAAAACATTGGGGGGAAAGAGCTTGGACAATTGAGCAAACTATTGTCCTCCTTTAACTTTATTTTCCAATCAGCTTATGTGTCTTTTAAAAAGTAAGAGGACATGCTGGCTTACCTCTCAGTACAAAATTGATCTGGTCTACCCATTCTCTGGCCTCTCGAGGACTGCTGGCAGTGAACTGGTGGGAAAGAGTGACAATAATGCCATGATTATCATATAACATCTAAGACTGCATTTACACAGGAACAAAATATCTGATTTTTGACTCTTTGTAGCACAGATCTGATCTCTTCCTGGCGGTTTAAACGGGGAGAAAACATAACAAAGTTTTCCCTGTTGAGATAGCTATGAAATGATCAGATCTGTGCCACAGATGATTTAAAATCAGATGCTCTGTCTCTGTGTAAATCTAGACTAAGATACACAGTCTGAAACTCAATCCTTACTGAATGGGAAAACAGTGTTATGCACAGGCAGTGTGACTGTTTTGTCGATGTGCCATTTAGACCTCTGAAAATTTAGTTTTGCAAATGGATTCAGATATTTGAGCTATAGGTATGCTTAATTTTACTTGTCAGACACTTAAACAGACTCAAAAAGTCACAATGCCACTTTCAAAATAAGATCTATTAAGCTCTCTGCCTTTTCTTGAGATATCTGACACATTTTCTACTACTACTGTGTGTGTGCAGGCATATTGTGATTATACCAACCTGGTAAGTCCGCCGTCCTGGGGCACTGAGCTCAAAACAGGCTTTTTTTTTGGAGTCTTTGCGCAGGTTGGCCACCAGATCTACACTGTAGCCATTGATATAAAACGAACCCTTCTGCTGTTTGTCTGTGGAAAAGAGTGGGCATGGTAGAATCTTATTTCATTTGATTTAAGTTGCTCAAATGTTTCTGTATGTTAGCATTTCAAACAAACCTTTTTCATTCCCAAAGTAGTAGAATATTGTATTGTTCAGGACACACCATCTCTTTTGCCACTCCAAGCTGAAGAAGCTGTGGTCTGAATAAAGAAGTACACTGTTAGCACTGAATACACATCAAAATGCAAAACACCACATGGGTTATTCATGTGTAATATAGATACATCCTTTGCACATACATATTTCTAAATACTTTTCATGGTTTATTTTATTCTACTTAGGTGCCAGATGGTTGAAGTTTGGCATGTAATGAGTGACAGAAAGTTAGAGCAATCACAAGAAAGTAACTGAAAGTCAATTTAGTATACTTTTTAGTGATTCATAATTTACCTGACACTATTAGAATTGTCCTAATGCTGTAAACCCCACCCATCTGGTACTCCAAAGAGGTTAAAACAAACAGTAAGTATTATTTGCTAATACTATTTGACCCAGGTCTGATATCTATATTGTGCTACCTCGTCGTTTCTTTTCCAAGTAGCCTTGCTTCAAGATGTTGCTGAGATCCTGGACTGCCACGGTGGGGATTTCCCCAAAGACTGTGAATAGAAACAATGGACACTGTGGTCTGTCAATGTGTTCTCAATAAACTCCTCATTAAAGGATACTTAATATGTTCTTAATTCCTGAATATAAAAAGGCCCCAAGGCAACACACACACACACACACACACACACCATGAACATAACGTCTCCTAAGCTGTGGATCAAATACGCCCCTGCCTAGGCTTTAGGAAACTGGGATCAATACATTTACAGTGCTGCTGAGCACTGCAGTCCATACATCTGCTCACACTGCCCTTTTAATGCCTGTGGGAATTCAAACAACCCTATCCAATCTGCAAAGTCACATTTTAGCACTATAGAACAGTGGCATAACTTGAGCAGGTTAAGTAAACTAGTGCAGCAAGGCAAGCAACGCATAATATATTTGACATCATATTTAACCTACTGATGCCAGAAAGGATTGGTGTTTATCAGCTGTTCCATGGTGAAGTTACTTTTGAGGTTCTAACAAGAAATCAGCTTACGTGTCCCGTTTTCTAACCTTAGCCATTAGTGGGGAAATTGCAAGACTGACCCCAGGTCAGCTTCAAGGGCCATCTTCCGCCCTACGCTTCATCGGGAGTACCTGGCTTTTCCATGTGTCAAAAACAAAGCTCAGCTTCCTCTCGATTCATTAGTCATCAGGCATTAGCCTTACAAGGAGAAAAGCAAAGGGAGAGCAGGAACCGCCTTTTTAGTTTGAAATACAGGAACAATTTAAAGTCCATTTACACTAGTCAGTGTGACACCCCATTCAGACCGCTGATGACAAGGGAAAATGCCTGGAGTCCATCCGCTTTGAAAAGGACCTGTTTAACTGCTAGGAAAACCAAACATGTCATACCGTAACTGGGTCCTCTAGTTTAAACAAAGAGGAACCCCCAACATTAGACAAATAGGAACCTCTTTCTCATTCATAAAAATCAGGAACATGAAAAAGCTTCCCGGTTGAATGCCTACTCCAACCGTGTGATGTTTTGTTGTTTTGAAGGCCTTGTCAGAATTCAGTGATTTTTTTTCTCCAAAATAACCTTGATCTAGAGAATGAAACCAAGCTGATGCTTGTTGCTTTCTTGTTTTTGCATAACTAACATTCCAGAGATTTATGCATCAAGTTCACACCAATCCAGTGTGTGATCCAATAACCCTGCATTGCTTCAGCTCGTGGGCCTGACAGATGAGCGGGTCATTCCAGAGCAGCGCCCCAGACACCTCACGGCACTAACGCACTCACATATCATCAGCCTGCCTTTGTGGATGGACTGACTGGTGACACTATAAATACAGAGGTGCTAAGGACTGTTTTGTCAAAGAGAACCTGATTCAGTACATCATAACAAACAGCGGCCATTAGGCTCTCCCACCTCATCCATCCGCCGGCAGTCCGTCCATTTTTCTGGGCTTGCTTCCCTGTTGCGGCCCTCTTCTAATCCCCTCATCCGTCTGCTTCCCTCGCTCTTCATTTATCTCAAAGGTCGAGCCCGGTTAATAGATGAGGAGGTACAAAATCAACACGGGATCACTCTGATCTGCTTGAGTCAATAAACATTACACATTCATGCGTATGTTTAACACTGGAAGACATGACCTCACTCGACTCTCTCTGTTTGTATGAATCTGAAATACTGGTAAAACTGGACTTTGAGTGGATGCAAACAGAGATTTCCCAATCAGCCGGATTCCACGGGCATAAATGGATGTGTATTGAAAGGGGAAACATGAACACAATAGTTCACGATTCTTCCACAGGGTAGCAGCACAACCTAAAAGCATATACTGCTTACTGCAGTTCACTGAAGTCCTTCCATGGCCTTGATCCCACCCTCAACAAAAACAGATTCTGAACAATGTCTCTTTTAATCAAATTACACACTAACACCTCTTTGGGACCAACGGAATTTTAAGTGGATATTCAGAGGTAATGTTATTTGAAAACGTGTAATTTAGAGCGTTAAAAACCCAACAATCATCATGGTGTTTGAATTTTGAGTTCAGGCACGGAGAGACACATTAATGCATCTAATTAGGGCCTCATCAGAATCGCAGACAGACGGCACTCTTTCATAAAAATCATAAATTGCATTATCAATTATTCAGAGCAATGCCACGACTTCATTTTCATCCCTTTTGCTTTTTAATTAGCACCATCCACAGCTTTGGTATTGACATTAATTTGATGGCAATTTATTGATATTTCAGCATAACCTATTTAGCTTTTAGCTGAGTGCAATTACCAACCAAGAGAGGCAGATAGATGGAACGTTACAGTCACGTAGTGTGTTTAGTAAATCAAGGTGAGGACTTGCTATAGGCCAGGCTAACTGAATCTAACTGTTCTCAGCGGTCATCAACAAGAAAATATTTGAGTCACCCCATTTCCAAATGGGAGAAAACAATCAACAGAAACCAGAGACCAGAGATATATGTTTAATTGATCCTGGCAAAGGAACATTTCCATAAGCAAGCTGACCTGTGCAGTGTTAAGTGCTCTGTTTTAGTTGCCTTCCTGAACTTGTTTTAAACTCCGGGGATACACAACAACGCATCTGAGCTGCCAGCGGTTTGCCACGGCCGCAATCTCTCATTTGGTTATTCACACTCTCTCAGCATGGTGTTATGAGCTCAGCAGTTGATCCCGCAAGAAAAGGCTGATTTATGTTAGCATGACCAGAGGGAGTTAATGTATTCTCTCATTAAAATCCACTTTAGTTAGGCTGAAAGTCAATCAAAGGCTGGGCAGAGAGTGAATCAAAATGAAGGGAAATGGTTGGGTGGGAGGACTAATATGTTACATTATATCTAACTGTGGCCATAATGCAACAAAGATGTTATGAAAACACATAAATGCTCAAAAGTAAGGTTGATGATGCTGCAGAAGAAGAAAATGCTATGGTAACAACAGAGGGAGCTTAGAGGAAAGTGAGCGGTCCACTCCCCTTAGTATCTTTTCTTTGAGACAGTAGGAAGGCTGAGAGGAGAGACGGGTCTGGCAGGGTTCAATCCCAGCAGTGGTACATGTGGTTTCAGAGGCAGGGGTCTTAACCACTACACCATCTCAGATACGGAAAGACACATTTTGCCATTTCAATCCAGATTGTATAGAGAAAGAGGTCGGGATCAAGAGTAGCTAGTTATCATATGTTTTCTTTCTCCTCTGCTTAGTCCTTGAGCGCGGGGGCTTTCACAGTGCCTTTCGATGCAAGAGGTATTGCATTGAATGCAGCATCAGGGGGCAGGACCTGACCCCCGCGTGAACTCTGCTGATGAGGTGAAACAGAAGGCAGAAAGAGGCTCCCCGGCCCTGAGGGGGCTACAGGGAGGAATGCTGCTGATTCTACAGACGAAGCGAGCGAGACCGCAATCCTCTCTGATACTGTCCTTGATTAGGAAAAAGGATTCACTCAGTGCACCTTCACCCAGCCGGCGCTCAATCTGCGCGCAGGCCGAGCTAAATTGATACATTTTTCCTCATTACAGTGGGAGGCCTTTGCTGTGCGTCCCTCCAGCGAGGCGGCCATCAGAGGGGAGGAGAGAGACAGAGAGGCACTGAGGTTAAGGGCAGAATGTCTTCCCTGCCCTCCAATTCTCCCCCTGATTTGATTAAGACTTCAGTCATCGATACATAAACCGTGTATAGAACCCCCTAATGCATGTGTTTGAGCCAAAAAAAACATGCAGTGCATTATATCAGTGTGCCTGATGTGTGTGTGTAGCATCTAATATTGTTTAATGGGATTGGGAATTTATGCAGGGGTGTGTTTTGAATTTTGTTTTTGACCGGGGATGTCAATGAGGTTAAACAACAAATCTCAGTCTCTGGCCTAGGATAAAATATTTTGGCCAAGTGTAACCCTTATTAGAATTGAATAGAATAGAATAGAAACGTTATTGTACACACAAAGGATTCAGATAAATATAATACATCACAGTTCTTCTCAGAGGTTTTCTTGAATCATTCGGATACTGGAAATGTGCAATCTGGAGAAATCAAGTGTTTGCCAAAGTTATTTTCTGACTTAGTCTGTTACTCTTGATGTCATCTGGAAGAAAGAAATGCTATATTTCCGTGCCTCTGTGCTAGAATATACGTCAAGTCATTCTAGGCTCCGCTCCGTTCTATTCCTACATTCAAAAATCATAGGCTGGCCACTATAAAGACACTAAGGGGCTAAATTTACTATGTGACATCGGCTTTCCCCTGGGCAGCCATAAGCAGTGTCTACAGCGACCCTGAATTTCCCTTTTGTAGATTTACTACCACTATTCAAATGCTTAACTGCAGATACAATGATCCTCTAATCGCAGGGGATGGTTTTCAGCTGCTTCACTGACACCGACAAAAAACTGTAGTAGGAATATAAATACCAACAATGGAGGAGTTTGGGCCCACAGGAGAGCCTGCATGTTGGTGATAAAAATGGGATATAACACAGTCAAAGAGAGAGCCTAGAGGGAAAAACACTCAAAGAAAATCAACACACTAAACCTCTGAATGTAGTTATTGCAACTTTAAAATGCTTTTATTGTATCCCCTAAAATGCCCTAAATATAATTTTAGCAATAATGGTAACTAAATATGTTCACAAGCTCCATGTTATTGCACTGTGTAGTCTGAGCCGTAGCTCATGCCTATTACCTATTTATATAATCATTGTTATTTTACAGAGTCACTGCTGTTACATATTGTGCCAATAAACAACTATATGATTCCCCCCCCAAAATGTTTGCAAAATGCCTCATTTTTATCAATCACCAGCAAGCCCAGAGGCAACAGGTGTTACAGAAACATTATTTTAGCATGACAAATAAAGCCCCCCAAAATTATTTAGTTTAAAAATAAAGCCAAAATCTCTTAACTTGAATCTGATGTTTATTCCTTAGGGTAATTGATAAATAAGCATATTCATTTAAATAGATTTTTGATCAATCAAATAATTGTTGAAGGAAATAAAAAAATATATTGGTGTTCATTAATTAACACTTAATTCAAAAGAACTGATTAGTTACCATTTCTGAATCTCTGAATTATAAATGGATGATTATTCGTTTGCGCAATTGTTTTCGCATTGAATGAAACCCTAAATTTTCCTTTTTTATTTTATTCTTAAACTTTGCAGGAGACCTATCATTAATAATCACTTATGATATATTCAGTATCGATTTAGCAGTCTTCAAATCAGTCATCAATCAACAAATATGACTGATGGCTGAATAATTACTTTAGAATTGGCCTTGTACTGAGCAGTGTAAAATATGTTGTGATTCTTTTAGGCTTTTCTATTTGGATAAAATACAGAAAATATGGTTTATTTTGAGAGGGCTGCAATAAGTGATATCATGTATAGTATATATTTTGTGTAATAAAACCTATTGTATACCAATTTGACATTCTCAGGCTAATAAAATCCAAATAATTGTGAAAATAGGGTTTTATCATTATTTATATTATCATTTTCAAACTTTCGTCTTTTGGAACAAATTCGAATAACTGATAAAGAAGAATCAGAGTTGGCCTTGTGCCACTTTTGACATTTGTAGGAAAACGGCAAATTCGCTTCTATAATGATAACTGCCACAACGTCATCTAAAAATTTTGTGGGGATATGAAAATGAGATAGGAGGAAAATGCAATACATTACAAAACAGCAAGGATGACAGTTTTTGCACAATTATTTTTTTTTCCAGTGAATTCAATAATGTCACTTTTGCTACAAATGTTTTTTTTTTCATTGTTATGTTTACACATATTTAGTATTATACCAAACAGCAAACAAAATTATAATCACTGAGCTCATACAAAATAAAGCAAAATAGGAAAATCTACTACATAACAAAAAATAAATTAGACATGTTTGTTTAAGTCTAGCATTTTATCAATGCTGTCCCTTTAATCCTGATATGTGCTGTTAGGAATTTATATATTGTTAATGAAGTTAATTATTTAAATGCATAATTGTTTTGTGTGAGATAAAACAAAAGTAAATTTTACTGCCATACTGCCGAACAGGCCAAAGTTCCTGCACAACAGTAAAATGTGTTCCCTGTCCACTGGCTTCTTTTCCACACAAACTGATTACCATTTCCTTGAGATAAGCTAACTTACAACACGGGCCACTATAAATCATTGGTAATAATTTCCATTGTAGATAAGCAATCTTCCAACAGCATACAAGCGCACAGCAACCCTGTCCTACTTGGCACACACACACAGTGCTGACTTCTCCCAGCAGTGCGGGGATCCCGGTGAAAAGAGGGATGCATCCTCAACATCCTCGAATAACTCCACAAGGGCATGTTAATGACCTTAAAGTGCTACATTACAGCAACAATTAAACAGAGGGATCCCAGAGGCATTGGGAGCTGTCGTGTCACTGTCTGTGTACAGGCCAACACATCTTTCCCATCTCCATTTATTTCCCTAAGAAATCAGCGGGGCCACCTGGGCTTGGCATTGAAACTTCATTCATCTCTAGAAATGGATTCCAGTGGAGGGCAAAATCAAATTCTCATTTGCAAGGCAGGGGGAGAAAAAGAGGGAGTGAATGCAGGAGGTACCTGGGAACGCTAACCTCTGGGTGAACCCGCCGCATCTGATAGTTTTGCTATTTGTCTGTGACATTGACAGCTCTGGGGGAGATTAGGAGCCACCCTGCCCCAGCTTCCCACTTTGCATTCTGCCTATGTGCCTCTTTACAGATGGACTGCCGCACATTTACCTTCGCCTGTTTTCCCTGGGTTTCAACACAACGCCTACACCAGAGGCAAAGAGGGGATGTAATTATAGGCGATGCAACAATAAAACAAAGCAAATTAGGGAAGAGCTGTATCAAAGGGCTTACAATGGGGAGGATGCAAGAAACTACATGGCATGGCTTTTGGTGGGGGTGAAGCCGGAGATGAGAGTGATGGATGCCCTTCGGTTAAATACGTCCAAATCCCCCCTTCAAGCCTCTCTCTTCTTGCCAGGCAGTGTGAGTGAGTGTGTGAGAGAGAGTGTACGAGATTAATAGTGTAAACAGCAAGGGAGAGAGGGCGCAGAGGGAGAGAGAGAGGGAGGGAGAGAGAGAGAGAGAGAAAGGGAGCTGGGAGAGAGAGAAAGAAAAGACTATCAGCATCTGCAGCAGCACAGTAGCCCTAGGGGAATAGTGTGAACTTTTGAACCCTGATGGCAAGCAGTCGCAGCGATGCACAGAGCCTGCTCCTGCCTCGTAATGTGTGTGTGTCTCTCTCTAGAAAAACACAGAGGCAGCAACGGAGGGAGGGAAGGAAAGGAGAGCGAAGGAGAACGAGGAGAGTGGAGGTCATTAACATATCCCTCGCTTCCTTGCAAACGAGCAGCCGCTATCCAAATGTCACGAAATCCATACACCGATGAACACAGTGAAAAATTAATCTACAGGCAGATATTCTGATGGATGGATACAGTAGATGGCTATCTCCAAGTCCAAAGAAACGTCATGACCGATGGGCTTTCTGTGACAGGAAGGCCAATCATTCAAACAACTCTGGACTGAGTTCAGACAGGTCACAGGTTGGCCAAGCAAGAGGCCAAGGGTCAGAAGTTCACTAAGTGGACAGACAACATGGCCACTGGCCAAGAGAGCTGCAAGGAGATAATGTATGCTCGATCCAAAATACTGACCAGGTGCTGGATATAAAAGGAGAACTCAGGGATTGATGCTACCTTAGTGGTTTATTCAGCGATGTTTCGATGTCAGCTGGTCTTCATCCTGCATACAGCGTGCTTGTTCTTTCTTGTTTGTATCTCTTGTTTCCTTTTTATTTATTTATGTCCTTTGTTCCTCGGTAAAGCACTCGGAAACATTTTGTTAAAAGTGCTTCATGAATAAATTTGACTTCACACACTGACAAAGACCGGTTAACGTCAAAAACACTGCTGATTAACCCACTAAGGGAGCATCAATCCAATGAGTTGGCATCTTCTTTTCTATTTCACTGGCCAAGAGACCCGGGTATACACCCTCAAAAGCACTTAACTCTATATAGCTTTTTCAAGGTTCAGCCAAAATGACAAAATTTAGATTGAATATTCTATTTACAGGCACAGTGTAATAATGTGGCTACTGTATATTGCTTCCTCATATTCAAATGAGAAATAGACCACAGCGAGACATAATGTCAAATTGGTTATCCTATTGCATTCTATTGCCAGTAATTGGTTTAGGAAATTGTGCCGGCACAGTAATCAGTGACAGGAGCCACATTCCTGCATTCTCCAAATAGGCCTACACAACAGAACACATCTGCCTATATCGCAAACTAAATGATCTCCAAGACCATGTCAGATCATATCAATCAAAAGGATCAATAAACAAACACCAATTACACGCAAGAAAAGTGACCTGATATGGATCTGGGAGAAAAATAACATGCATGTGGAATACGCATTTTGTGAATAAATGATTTTAGGCCTTTGTCCACACCTGAGCAAATACAGGATATAGGGTAGACCGTATGAACGGAATCATTACGACCACAAAGAAGAGGGAGACGTATCGAAAGCGCCATCTCTTCTGCACGCCTCCTGAAACAAAGCTCTTCCTGCAGTGCTCTGTCATCACTGCAGCTACCCAGCAAACATCCCCAAATGCCCAGCGGTGCTCCCCAATCAAAGAAAAACAAACAGGCCATTTCGACTTCGTAAACTTGACCTGCAAACAGCATGACGGGGCTAACAGCCCCACATCTCCGGCTGTCCCCCGGGGTCTTTCTATTTGTGTGCATGTGTGTGTGTGT
>OMLI01018403.1:0-11880 GCA_900302605.1 Rondeletia loricata
ATGGATAGCTGCTAGCCAGCGCGGGCCTGAGTGCCTCACTATCCGGGTATAATTAACAGCAGCTTTTTAATAGAGTGGCGGCTGCCAGCAGAGTACGGAGGGAGGAGGCTCCTGTCTGGGCTAGGAGGGATTTCAGCTTTGTAGCCTGCAGGATTTGTTTCACCTCTTTGTCTGCTGAGCCTAAGTGGCCTGACAGGCAAACTGTCCCCCGGCCGGCATTGTTATCTGGCTCAAATGGACCAGGTCCAATCGCATGACAAGCCTGTCTCGGTTCAAATATCCCCTCCCTCTGCTGTTTCTCTTTGTGCATATTCTATTTGTTGTGATGATGTACAATGTATGACACACCAGCAGAATATAGTAGAGCTTTGTTTCTCCCGGCCTCTGGAGGTCACTAGGGAAAGCACAATATTGGAGAAACTGAAATGTATCATCATTGCAGAGCAAATCGTATTCTTAATATCCACTATATCATGCTGTGTACAATCAAATGTTTGTCTGCGTGATTTAATTTGTACATAAACAGGAGTTCCAACAATGATAGATTAAATAGACAGATAGATAAACAATAGAATTTCTGCATCGCTGCATTTTCTGATCATCATTGAGTGTTTGGTGGACTGGTCAGCTCAGATAAACAAGGCTCTATTAGACAAACCAGACCTAACAATGACCTAAAGTCATTTTGTCCTGGCCGTCCTGGTGGGGAATCCTCTCTGACTTGGCCCGCCTGAGGTTTCTTCCATTTCTTTCCCTTATAAGGTTTTTCTTGGGAGTTTTTCCTTGTATTAGACGTGAAACGTAGGGAATTGGTCTCTCTGCCTGATTTTAAAGCTCTTATAAGTACAATGATAAATGGTTCGGTTGGTACTTGTGAATGTCTGTAGGTATTTAGTTTAACATTTAAATGTATATTTTTCATGTTTCCCTGTTGTTTATTGTTGTTTTGTCTGTAACTTGTTTTATGCTGCTATTTTGGCCAGGTCTCCCTTGTAAAAGAGATCATTGATCTCAATGGGTCTTGCCTGGTTAAATAAAGGTTAAATAAAACATATTCACTGAGGGTCTAAGGTGGGTGGTGCTGGGCAGGCTAGGCTCAGCTAGGTAGGTGAGGTCGGCCTGTTATGTCTTTACAACATGTAATTTTGTGTTTTGTGCTTTTTTTTGTTTTATTTTGTTGCATACTTATTTTGCTAATATAGGGCATACTTATGGATCTATAACACTACTACAATATGACTATAGACTGCCATGGATGTGCCAATGCAAAACCGTAAAAACAAAAGGTGTCCCTATTAGCGGCTACTAACTCTGTTTCACTGTTTAAAAAGAACCACTTTGGAACATTTGCCTTTTGAGTCAGTTTGTTGTCCTTGTTTTCTCCCTTGTTGGGATTGATTCCTTTAAAAGCAGTAAGTGTATGTTGGAAACCGTCTCTGATTTGTCAGCAGGTGGGATAATCATGCAGAAAGCATTGCTTCATTTGTCAGGGGGAGAGCGTTTTGGGTTACACACTTGGAAAACAGTCACTTTCAGGGCCAGTTTAGATCCATGATTACCTCCCCCACACAATCAAAGTAGTTATAATGAAAATGCAACAAATCACCATAGAATCCCCAGTCTTTTGTCCAGCCCACCTCCACCCCACCCCTTCCCTCCACACTGAAAGAATGGCGCTGACATTTCAGCCTGGGAGCTGAGAATAGAGGCAGTTTGTAATGTGTGCAGCCTTGCCTTTTCTTCTTCCCCTTGTAGTAGTACTTAAGTGTCATGTTAAGCCCAAGGCAGGGAAGACTCTCAATGACCTACTCTGGCTCACAGTTTGTGTTTACTGTATTCTGTGCCGGCTAAAGCGCCAGCAGAGCCGCATCTCTTATCAGCACATAAAGTCTAACAGATTGGAGACTCAAATTTCCCCTTCCAGCCAATGTTGGTTTTCCATTGTCTGTGCCTGACAATAGTTTCACATACCCTACAGCTTGAGTTTCTCTCCTCTTTATTTTGTCGCGTATTACCCTCTGTGTGAGCGCTGGCGATTTGCAAGCCAATAACAGTGTTGCCCAAGAAAGGCCCCTCGCCGGGGGGAAGGCTGGGCGCCAGGGATGCCAGGTTGTTGGGGGTGATTCCTGTGTGACTTGTCATTGTAAAGTTATTCAGGAAATCTGTTCAATCAGCTTGGGTGAAGAGATGAAGCCCAGTTACCTGGAAACAGTTGATCTACTAACCCTCTCTTTATTAGCACAGATCACAGATGATTTTATATTGTTTCTTTCTTGGAGACACATTTAACACAATAGAGCACATACACAAAAAAATACACTTTTATTACGATATCATCAATACGTGAAACTACTTTTTGTTGCTGCACGTTAAAAATGATCTAGTTAAGAGTGCTTCTTTTGTCTTTGTCATTTGGGAAACACTTTCATATGATTCAAGGGAGAGCCATTTGTGTTTCTTTATTTTTTTCATTTCGAGTATGCTTGAGTCCAAGGAATGCTGTCTCACCCATTCCGCATGTTTGTGGGTATCAAGTAAACTCTTAAAACCCACTAGGGGAGGAAAAACCATTGAAATTATAATTGTATACGACTGTATTCCAGTGGAAATTGTTTTTTATATATTTAATATGATGTATGTTTGCTCTAATCCCACTAATATGAAGGCCAGTGAAGTCATCTCCATCCATCGCAGCACAAGGAAGTCAGTTCACAGTACATGGCCTGTGCTGTAGTACTAGAGAGACACAGTGGGGGGAGCTATAATGTTACAGAGCTTCAATACGTTTTGGGCTAGTGGTGGGGGTGTGGGGGTCGGGAGACAATGCTGACCTGTAGATTCATGTTTAGCTATGCCTCAGTAGTGTTATTAGGTCAGACCGTATCAGTGGCCAATGTTGTCCTGTTATTAAAAAAGGAATCTGGTCCAGTCTGATATGATGAATATGATGCTGTTTGATTACATATTTATTGTAGAATTGATCAGTACTACACTGGTTGTCTATGGGAAGACCTTAACTTGAACTGATTCTAATGAGACATTTTGATTCAGAAGTAGGCATTCATATGTTGTTCATATGTTGTATTAGGATTAGGATCCTGGGTTTTAGTGTCCCATGGTCTAAATGCTGTTTCAGAGGACAAGAATAAAATTCTGGGGGGAAAACTGAATTCTTGGAATGTTTTGGAATTTGTGGTCATGAAAATGGTCAAATTTAAAGTTATTGAATAGAACCATTGACTATCAGTGGCTTCATTCCAAAATGATCAGTATCAGTATTGGCTGTAAAAAACCCATATTGATCAAACCTGAATTGTAAACCTGGTTCATTGTCATTAAATGCTGTCCATCAGCGTGTTGTGGATCATACCTTGCACTACTGCACTAACCTTTCTGAAATTGTTTTGGATTTTGTCCACATTTAATCTTTTTTCATGTCAATTCATTTTACATATACATTTTTTCTTTAACCTATTTTCTCTTGATTGTCTTTCCTATTTTTATCTCCTCATTATGTCGTTTCCAATTCTTGTTTTTATGCCTTCCTGTAAAGCACTTTGTAAACTCTGCTTTTAGATCACCTTAAGAAATAATGATAAAAAAAATAATAATGTTGTTGTTATTATTATTATTATTACAGTGATACTGTCAGAATGAGTCCAGGCCTTAACCTGCTCTACATGTCATCCAGCCTCTCTCTCTCTCTACTGCAGACATCAAATATGGCAGAAATGCCATAAAGAAGCAGTGACACCACTCTGGTCATGCTCCCCTCTTGTGACAGCACAACTCCAGCTTTTCTTTTCCTTGTAGACGACGTGACATTCTGTTTTTGTCATTTGGGGAAAATAACTTAAAAACAAGTCAGGTTTATTAATCCAACCTGATTCAGATTAGGAGGAGCATCCATTCATTTATGTGATATTCATTTTTATTGACGTCGGTAGAGCTACACATGTACACATGTTCAGTGTGCTGTGGGAGGATTTCACTCAACAGTCTGTAAAACCTGCAGTGAAACCTGCCTCACCTGCCTGCTGACCACCTAAAAGAATTTCATTCGTCTGGTTTCAATGGAGAGTTTTAATCCCCTTTCACACATAGAATCCGTCACATTGCTGTGTTAACTTTGTGCTAGTGGTTTCCTCTTTTCACACTATTAGGTACTATCTGTAAAATGTCCATGTAGTAAGTGTTCACACATGACGGCCCTGGATAGGTGAGGCGAGGCCGGATGTTGCGTTTAAGGTACGAGATCTAAATGCTGTTTCAGAGGCTTTTCCATCCTGACAAGAATATCATTCTAGGAGGGGAAACACTGAATACTTGGAATGTTTTAGCATGAAAATGGTCACATTAAAAGATACTGAATATTGGCACAAAATATCAGCTATTGGCAGCTTCAACACAAAAATACTGGTATCAGTATTGGTCCTCAAAACCCATATCAGTCAAACCCTACTTCTAACACACACAGTGGTTGATTGTAGTGTGGCTTAAAGTGATAATCCACAAGTATGTAGATGTGGCCTCTTATTTCTTATACTTCTATTTATTACAAACAAATCACTGTTTCCGTAACCATAAAACGTGTCACTTCCTGTACAGCAGAGGATTTTCCCGGGAAAGAGGGACCATAGGTGTTTACAACAGCAAATGTAAAAGCTTTCATGAACTGGTTATATGTTGAATCACTACTGTATGGTATCAAGAGGCAAAAGAGTAGAGAGTAACAAAACAGACATTTACTTATATGAAAACATTGCGGCTACTACTTTAAGGATGGAGGTAAAATCCAGGCCACTGGGACCAGGTCTGGGACCAGGCCACTGGGACCAGGTCTGGGACTTAGGGAGTGTGTGTTGGCCTAGACAGTTCATTGTTCTTCACACACACAGAATCACACACAGACACTTTGATCAGCTGCTGACTGGCTGTGGTGAATAAAAGACAGTAAAAACAACAAAGTGCTGGATGAAGGTTGAACTGCAGGTTCAGAGTCAGGAGGCAACAAAGCGTCCAGGGTGACAGACAGACCAGTACAACCTGCTGCATGTCACTCAGTCCCTGAATACAACTGGAACATAGAATGTAATCCACTGGAATCAAACTCAGCAATGTAATCTGATTACTTTGACTTACATTTGGGCTACTTTGCCGTGGTCCATAGATAATGCAGTTAATAATAGTTCATTCATTTGTTCATTCATTTTCAGGTTCACAGGGGGACTGAGCCTTTCCCAGCATGCATTGAGACACCCCAGACAGGCAATTTAGAGTGGAATCGAACCTACAACCTTCTGGCTGTGAGGACAAAGCGCTAAATGCTCTTTGGTACTTACTTAATCTGACCTCTAATCTCTAATCTGACCACTGTTTTGAATAGAGAAACCAGAACTGATTATACTCAACATTTTATTGTAGTCAGATCACTGTAATCCATCTGTGTGTAACCTGTTGCTACCATGAAATTCCCTTTTAACCAACCCTGCATGAAACACCATGGCTGGAAGCAGGAAGTAAAGCACATTCCTGCTGTGTGGATATCTGTAGCTGTGTGTACATATGTGCGAGTGTTTATGTACATGCATTGTATTGTGTGTTTGTGTGTGTGCGTGTGCGCGTGCGTATGCGCGTGTGCGTGTGCATGTGTTTATCTCAGTCTAAACACTACCTGATAAAGGAAATTACCTGGAAGTGTCTGTCAGCTGGCTTGTTAGGACGGGGGAAGTCCAGCCCGGCTGAGGTTGGAACCAGTCCTACATAAAGAAACCAGTTCCATATACTGGGAATCTGGGATGGGGCTGATCCCAGGCTGTGGATCCTCAACTATCACAGGACCTTTGGCAGTATGTCTGTACAGCACTATGTCATCATTAGCATTATCAATAAATGGCAGTATTTAAGAAAACATGTTTATTTTCCAGATGAGTTGGCGAGACAGCCTTCTCATATAAGTGACACTAGGTCTTCGTTGTTTGCTGTTGAATTCCTGAGTACTTCAACATTATGGAATTTTATATGAAAATACACTAAGTGAACTTTGACCCCCAGTCAGTGATCATCATAAGGCAAACAACCACCAATATAAATCAAAATCAATCATATTTTCAGAAAAGCATGAATTGATGCTTTTTTCCCTTAAAAGACCACATCCTCATATAACTTACATCAGTTTGTTACTATTTACAATGATACTCTTATGTCATTAAGGTTTATGTCTCAAACTAGTTATTCTAAATCTATTCTGGTAAACTGGGTTGAGGTGGGTTTACCCTCCACTACATCCCTGCTCAAATTCAATATGGTGGTTAAATGTCTTTTTGGTTTCTGTTTTTACACTGGGTGGGACAAGAGCTGGAACAGTGACCTCATTTTTATTTATTTTATTTTTTCATTTATTCATTCACCTCCACCTCTTGATCATTCTCTCACGATCTCTGCATATTGGTGGATAGAATCAGTCAAATGAATCAAATCTAACAAGCAAATCTATATCCTTATTGTCTTGTGGTCAAACTTAAAGTGGCAACCCTCCATTTTCTAGTTTTTTTAATTTGCATTTTTTATTTTGTCTCCATCTTTGTTGCTAAGCGCTCATTGCTGTGGTGTTTCTGCACTGCACTTCCCAGAGAGCACCTGTCAATCAAACAGTGTGTCCAGTACTGTGGCCTCTTGTTCCTTGGATTTCCTGTTGATGTAGTTTCTGTAGGTGGCGCTCTTTTATTTGTCTCCTCAGCCATGGTGGCTATCACTGCTCATGATAACTACCCAGTTCTTCTTCTGTTTATTCCAAACAACAGCAAATGTAAAAGCTTTCATGAACTGGCTATAGGTTGAATCACTATCATGTTATATCAATCAGCGATAGAGAGGGGCAAAACATGAAAATGTTGCCTGTTATAAATAAATAGTGAGTTCATCTGTCAGTGACTTAAAGTGTCAACTCAGTAAAGCTCATCTGCAACGGTGTGACATCGCTACACTATCAGTGAGTTAATGTTTAACCAGGGATGAGACTGGGGGAGTAAACATGTAGGGATCAGTCAATCTCCACACTTAATTGTATTGGTCCAGTTGCCCCTCTGTCCATACCAATGTTTGCTTGATAGCAGTGAAACAATTGATTTGGCAGGGTGCAGCTACCAGCAAAAACAAAGGCATCAATCATGTTATCCAAACTCCCAATGCTAGGTCTCCTCCTGGTCAACTGAGAAGGGCTTGGCAGCCAGCACTCCTCCCTCCTCCCTCCCCTTCACACTTATCAGAGATGAGATGAGTCCACCATGTTCAGGGTTATCTGGGGACCCAAATAATGACCAGATGCCTTATTTACAATTTCCAACGTCTGGGCTCATCTGACACATGATGCCGAGTGTATTTGACGTTTTTGTCTCATTTACTTTATGTTACTCTTTACCATATTTTTAGCTTTTCCTAATTCTGGGACTAGCTTTAATTGAAAAACAATCAAGGTTGCAAGAAGTAGAGAAATATTGGAAATAACCCCCAAAACACCATATTGTGTGATGGCTGTGGCAAGTGCATAGTTGCTAATTCAATACATTGCAACTTTTTAACTAGAAATGTTGGTAAATGTTAGAGTAGCACTGGGTCTGAATTAGGGTTAGACCAATATATCGGTTTGCCCATATGTTGGGCCCATATTGGTCTTTTATGAAATATCACATATCACCCAGTCAGTGTCGTCCACCTCTGATATGATGGAGGTTCCTCCCTGACCACAGCTACAGAAAAACAGGCTGGAAAACCTGACATGACGGGATTTTCTTTGCACATTTTATTTATTCATTTAATTGTTCTGTAATATTTTTTGTTAATTAATTCTTAATTTAAAGGCAGTAATGTATCCCAGCGTTTCCCTACCATTGAATAGGTGAGGTGGGTCACTCTGCCTTAAAGAGCTGCTAACACTAAAATAATTTCATTAGTCTGACTTTCAGTGGAGAGTTTTAGTGTCCCATGATGGTCTAAATGCTGTTTCAGAGGCTATTCCACCCTGACAAGAATAACATTCTGGGGGAAATACTAAAAATGTTATTATGAAAATGATAAAAGCGATGTGTTGTTTTTTTTCCTCCAATAGCTGCATTGTATGTAATTATTTCCCCCAGGATTTCCTTTGTAATACTTTTTTCCAGTGTGACTCTTGATTTTAAGCCATTATGTGTTCTAGGGAGGAAATTTGAATATCTGAACTGTCAAATATATTAATGATTTTGCTTTATTATATAATAAGGGAAGTGTTTTATGAGGAAAACTGGATCATTTGAACACAAAGTAACTAGTTGTACGCGTGTTATTCAAGTCCTCAAAAACATTGCCATGTATTTGCATTTACTGAAAGCCAGGCAGTGACATTGGCCTCTCACTGCAGCTATTCCTCATGAAGACATGCCGGGAGAAAAGGAATAAAGCTCACCTGTCACGTGGCAGTCTATCATATTTAGAGGGAGATTAAGACAGCACCTGACTGACACAGGGTGAATACATTTGTGTCACTGCTTTCCAGCTTTTATGGCGCTCTGGTTTTATTTAAAGTTTGGGAGGTGTAATAAAATCATATCTCCTGCTTTCACTGTGGACAACTTGGCTCTAAACTGCTGTCTCTGGGGCGCTCTAAGTGTCTGTTTGCCTCCCAGGCCCATAAACGGGAGGCATGATTAGCTTAGCATGAGAACAAATCAATAAAAGCAGCCCCTCTAGCTGAGGATGGACGAGGGCAACCTTGTATGGAGATCAAAGATGCTCAAATATTGAGATGCGTAAGTGGCGTGAAAGCTTGTTATGATGCACTTCCATTGCTCTGAGGGTGATTTGACATTTTGTAACGTCAAAGACGAGGACAGGCAGTTTGATTTGGATGAAGGTTTCCATTTCATGCTGGGAAGTAGAGCTAGTGACACATACCGATGACATTTCTATATAAAAAAACGGAACTGCGGTGTAGTCCTTAGTTTTATTAATCCAACTTAATTCGAAAGATCTAGAAACAGTTGGAATGGTGTAGCCGTCATAGTCACTTTCCTAAGGACAAAATACATGAAAAATAACGAATTCCCAAGTTAGGATAATCAATACGTTTGAATGAGACATGTTTCTCTGTAGGTAGAGACCCTTTATAGTTGGACAGTGTCAAACAACACAACACACAATATCCTAGTTTTTTTCTCTTGCAGGATTTTTCATATTATCATATTTTTCATTTTATCTCACTGAAACAATACAAAGTGAAAACACTGTCAAAGTCTTTAAGAAAGAATCCATGTTGCTTTTGCAGCACGTTCAGTTAGCCAGCGTTTGATGCTGCTCCTGTCAGTGATCTTTCACTCGCTCATAACTTTCCTTTGTTTTGCTTTTTTGGAACAAAATGAGAGCAGGAAATGAGTTTCAAAGCTCAGATTGAGCGCTCAGTGTCTTTGCATGGATCCCATGGTGAAACACAATGCAAATTCAAGTTCTAATCAGCTTACTGTAAAAACAACTAATTAGCCATCCGCCGGCCCTAATGATGTGTCGACAAACACATGGAGTGAAGCATTGGAGCAGAGAAATAGCAGGAGCTGACAATTTATTTCACCCCTTATCTCAGCCATGTTAGGACAAAGGGGTGATTAGAAAGGTTTTTTTAGAGAAAGGTCAACAGTTTGGGGGGAGGGTTTGAAGAAGGAAGTGGGTCTTAACATTTTACCACACATTACTAACAAATAATACGGTCTACCTGTCTGTATAAACCAATTACTACTCTTGGTTGCAGTCCAATGAGAAAGTTTCCAATTCAAGGTTTATTTTTAATTACTTGGACAGCTTTGTTTTATGTTGGCCTACTAATGCATTTGGACTATTTGGGATGAACTTGAGCAAATCTTTAATACTAATAATACACAAATCCTCTCAACAGAATAGCAGTCTATTGACAGCGGTCCAACGCAGTGTATTCAGCAGTCCATTAGCAGCCTTTAGAAATAGTGCCCACTTTGAAAATTGGGTCTTAGATGTGCAAAGAGAAGCATCTTAGCAACTTTTTTTCTCCCTCGCCAACAGTAAATGTGAATTCTGTTTCTGGCCTTGCTCCTTTCTCTTAACAGTATTTCAGGCTATGCTATTAAGCCTTTTCCCCCTTATTATCGCTCAAAAACTGTGATGGAAGGTTAACCTGTAACATCAATATCAATGAATGCCAGCTGCACCTAAACACTCTTTTCATTGATCTGTTCAAAATAGCTCTTTACATTCCCCTTAGTTTTGTCTGGTGCATATATAGTGACTATGATCTACAAGTGTTTTACCCATAGTGTGAAATCTAAGAAGGCTTGAGGGGTTTCAGACGTTTGATTAACGCCAGAAACCTGAAAGCAACAAAGTCACATTTTTATCAGCTATTTCGTTCACTGCTTCTACTGTACCTTCATGGGTAGATGATCCTCACTCATATCACTCAATGTCAAATACTGGGCCTAGCGTATTTGCAATGACACACAGCTAAATTGTCAGTGTTAAGTGTCAATGTTAACACTATGCCAGTGTTGCTATAAGTCCACAACCATCAGAGTTAATTTAAAGGATAATTCTGCCCATTTTCCAGTGTTCCTTCTCTCCCTTCTAAAGATTCCTTTGGATTTTTACAGATTTATTATCAGAGAAACATCTATCATGTGACTTATTTCCTTACCTCTTGACGCCATTTGCTTTCATTGAACTCTAAATTACATCAAAACCAAATTTCTGAGATGGCAAACTAAGTGTAGTAACATAATCCAGGAAGAGATGTGTGCGTCCATAAATTTTTTGCTAGACTTTGCCTAATAAAGCATTACAAAACATTGTTTTGTGGGTGAAAAGTTCCTATCCAAAAAATGCTTTCTCTAAATTCACTTTTCTCCACCGATCAAAAGCTTCTCCAGTATTAATATGGTGTCTCATTTTATCCAGGAGTTCTCCACTCAACATTATGCCTCTCCACACAATATCGTGTACTACGTCACCTCCGTGCTCATGGCGTGCTTGAAAACTACGTGATACGTGTTTTTGTTGTTGCACGGGGACCCACTTTGCTCACTAGCGCTACTAGTGGTCGAAAACTCTGTTGGTCATCTTAAATGTGCGCATTCAGAAAGCCCTCATTGGACAAAGGGGGCAAGAGTAGAAAATTACAAATACCTATCCAAATGCTAATGTGACTAGCAAGGCCAGTTTTACCTGAAATTCTCACCATGATCTTTACTTACAGTAAACTGTTTTGTGTCAACCAGAAGTCCTGAGACAGCACTATCAGCTGAGGAAGAGTTCTTCTGCCTGAAAGTAGTCCCTATGAAATGGATTAGATTACGATGGCACTACACTTGTCAACTCCAAATAATTATCACTGAAAAATCAACACTTATTAACACTGGAAGGTTTGCTGTGCATCAATGCACACATTCTAATCCACTTACTCACCAAAGTTTTCAAAACATCTGCAAAGGAGAGCGAGAACAGCTCAATATTTGGGATCATATCAGTGACTCAAATTGATCAGAAGCTCAGTTCAGGAAGCCCACAGAGGAAGTGTGAGCAGCTCTCCCTCTGTTGTACAGTACTGCAGGGAGAGGTAATTGAAGCCAGCCTCCCATGTCAGAGCTCAGTTTAAGGCCAATCCTTCATTCTGCAAAAAACATGAGTGGGAGAATGTGGTTGTCAAGATGCAGAGCTAGTGCCTACTGATCGACTTTAAAGCCACCATCTGTGTGTATGTGCCAAAAGTTTTATTGGCCCGTCCGTTTCACTCAGCACTGTCTTCTGAACGTGCAGGACCTGGTTGCCACGTTCTCCATACATAAACCCCCCTATCAAAGCCCCAGGAAGTGCCTCATTCCACCC
>OMLI01018409.1:0-14639 GCA_900302605.1 Rondeletia loricata
GCCTACATACACACCTCATTTAATTCAAATAGAAAATCTAAGTAAAGGGAAAGTGAAAAGCACCCACCTTGAGCATTTTCCCTGTGTTTCCTCTGTAATAAATCATTGGGTGTTCTCTCTTCATCAGGATAGATATCACTTCTACATGCCCCAACATCCATCCTGGTATTCTGACACCACCGTCCTGTTTTGCGCTGAATAGGCATTACTTTGAGACTGAATTACGATGGGCTGTGCTATCAGCCCGTATGCAAAACAGCCCACCATTTAACATGTGGCACCACACAGACTAAGAGACTGTCGCCAATATGGCAAAAGTGCCGACTGATCTTGAGAGAACTACTGTCATATATAATTGAATGGCTGCCGCCAAAATGCAGGATGCAGGTTTCAATTGATGTCCTGCGTGCATCAATCAGCAGTCATATTTACAGAGGACAAAACTATAGTGTGGTTTCTGTAAACAGCTGCTGCACACATATGTGAGCAGTGCTTTGTCTATTCTCTCAGACAGACTTGAGGCATAGCCTGAGTTCAATACATCACATACACTGGACATTGCAAATGCACTGGACATTGCAAATGTAATATTTAGAAGTGCTGTAGCTTCACATGTTTGAACTCTCACTTTCATATTTGGTCATTTACATGTCTATTCATTTACATGTCTATTCTACTCACCAGTCTCACTGCATCTGATCTGCAGTTTCATGGCTACATTTGCTGCTTTTCCATTACAAATAAGATCAAGCTGCAGCTGGGACTCATTTGGGTCAATGGGAAATGAGATCAGTAAGACCTGTGCTGCGTATGGCAGACAGGGACTGGTGACCATACTTTGATGCCATGGCTGCAGGGTGAATTGGCACTGAGCCGCATCCGAGTGGTAAACTGAGTGCCGCCTATAGCCAGAGATCAGGTGCTTACGGTTATGGCTACAAACTGCCACAAAGCCAGAGTGAATTGTCTGGCTTTAACATTCCTGGGCTCCTGGCCTCTACTGATGTACTGGTTGTACTGGATCATTTAACTTTGAACTAGTCCTTCAGCTGGAATCACTAACGCAGATATCAAACACCTTTACAGTAAATTGTGACAAATACCCAGTCCAGCCTGAAGAGAGTTTTGAAAGACAGCTGTCCCATTGTGGAAAAACTTATGAATATGGCTGCTGTGGAAGCAAAAAGACCCTCAACCTATTGTAGGTATCTGCACAGGAATAGAAGCTACCAGTACATAGACTTTTAGGCAATAAGGACTTATTATCTTATTGATGTACCCTTGAAAAATCCCCAAACCAATTAGATCATGCTATTTCTATTGTTAATATAATAGAATTGTGTGTTCTTTATAAGATTTACAAGCTATATTCTTTATAATATTTATAAGGTATATTCCCCTTTTATCAATGAGTATCAACCATGAATTGAAGTGTCTGTTAAGAACAAGTGACCTGCATCTCACTGTGTTTTCACTTTGCTTCAGCCATTCAAACAAAGTGGCTCAGAGCAATTAGACAACAACTTTTGCACACTTGCACTCAGACCCCTCTGGAAAAAACCTAAATCAAACTACCCTGTGGATAAATGTGTTGCTTTTCTTTATTGCTTCAATTGTGAGTAAGTTAGTAGATCCCAAACATATTTTAAGAATGCACAGAATCAAACTTGCATTTGTATATTGTGCTTTGTACTGTGGTGGTAATTATATTTACAGATTGTCTTGTGTGTCTTCTGCTTTTTAGGTGACTTTGTTCATGCATGCACGTGTTCATTCGTTCTTTTGTTCATGTGTAATGCGGAATTGCGGTATGCACTGTTTAGGTGGCGCAGAGCCCCAAGAGTCCTGCATAAGGGAAATAAAGTGTGCGCTTGTACACCAGGCAGTATGGTAGACGTCAAACAAGCATCAACCAACTCAAGGATCAGATACTAGGTTTTTTAACTTGGTTAGATAGCCATACACTCGCAGTCACCTCTTTCATCTTTTCCATTTCATTCTCAATGGAGCTATACATTGGTGTGACATTACAGACCTAGGACAGGAAAGCTCTTTTCTCTTCTTTCGTAGTAGTGAATGTTCACTAATACACCTTGAACAGTAACATTTTACATCTCCACATGCAGCTCGGAAGCCCTTTATTTGAAGCTCTCCAAAATAATTACAAAATAGATTACCATTATGCAACTGGCAGCAATCACATGGATTTCTAAAGTAGACAACACTTCATAAATTACTCAAGCACAGCACGGACTTCACCTTCTGTTACATTTTACAGTCTCCCTTTTCTTGTTCATCCTGTTTATGTGCATCCACAGTATGCTCAGTGAAATTCATTCTCTCTGGTGCACGACTGACAGAAACCCATTTAAGACATAAGCTGGTGTCATCGTTTATTACCACACAAAGACAAAATAATGAAGAATGGTATCCTTAGAAAGAACCACAGTACTGTATTGTTCTGTATTTGCACTGATAATCTAAATTATTTCCCACATTCAATATTGGGAGGTGAGCAAGACAATGTAAAATGCTGACATAATCAACACCGGTAGCAAAGTAGCTGAATGGTATGAAACACCTCTTTGTATTGCCTACCTTTCTGTGTGCTTCCCACTCTTCTCTCTGGACTTCTGCTTACAGTCCAAGTTCAATTAACTCATCTATTGGTTTTTCAGCTGTTAATTACTAGCTATACTTGCCTTACTAGCTAGCTGCATAGCTTGTTACAGTTAATGAAATTATATTTGGGTTGACACTGGGGCACTGAGTCAATTGGGCCACCAGACACATACCTAGCTTGTCACTGAACGTACCCACTCAACGAACTAATATTTGTCTGGCTTCTCTATGTAAGGAGGACAAAGAGTTACACTTGTGATTTCATCAGTTATAAAGCTTTAAACCCGATGCTGAGGGATCTTCCCCTTTTAAATTGCATGTAGTGCAAATTGCAATTTTACTGCAATCAGCAGCATGAGCGAAGATCTTGTTGAAAAGCTGATCACAATAAAGTATCTCCCATTTAATGTCAGTGGAAAATGCTATAAATAATGGTATGGTTTTCATTCGCAGTCTTGTCAAGTCGGATAGCATTTAACTGGCTTCTTTATGTCGTGAAAATAAAACAGTCATCATGTTCGCTGACAGGTAACTGATAGCAGTCCCCTCTTAAACTATCCTAAAACATGTTATTATTATTATTATTTATTATGTATTTATTGGATACATAATTTCATTTTCCTCAGACTGTAAAAAGATGTATTCCTGATCCAGATGCTTGTTCTCTACCCTATAACATGCAGCGCTTGAATAATTTGTGTGCATTAATGAACTTCGTCAATGAACCTACTCTGGTATGCTGTAGCAAAGCCTCTATACCTACATTTGGTTGGTCATTTAAAAATACCTTCTCTCTACAATGACAAGCTCAACCCAGAGTCGCCATTTCAAAAGTGCTTGCCTCATAACCCAACATATTCCGTTTTGTGCAGCACAGAAAATGTGATGGCTAGGAAGGCCTAGCACTTGGTTCGGGCTCAGCAGGAAGAGATGCATGTTCACAGCATTTGTGATATGTCACCCTTCGAGCTTTGTTAATGGTGGAAGCTGAGATCATGAAACCCATTTCGGTGATGACAGCTTGATTTGAAATACGTCCTCCAGAAGGACGAATGTGTTAAGGAGGCAACAGCTAAGCTGAGCTCTCTTATCTCTTTGAACTGACTCAACTGCAGTTTTGCCTTTTGTTTTTTCTTCTTTTGTACGAGATCATTACACTGAATTTCCCTCGGTAGAATCCTGAGCAATGCTGCACACTGGTGACCCATGATTCCAGTTCCCATGCACAAATCAATAATGGTGGCAGAGGCAGTGGCGGATCATCCCGCCCCTTTTTCCTTACCGACAGTACAGACCCTACCCACCACAGCCCAAGACCTCTAGTAGCAACACATACACTTATCTCCTCCAAGATCCCATGCAGAAACAGATACACATACACAACAGCAGATATACTGTACATAAAAAAATAAAAAATAAACAGTATGCCTTTAGCCAGCATTTTCTACAATGCTTTCTGAGAATGTGTGCAGCCCTTTCTATGCAGACATTAGCATGAGATTGCTACTGTAATATTGTATAATTTAGCTCTTTTCGTCCAGCTTTTCTTTGACGATTGTGCTCAGGGCGCACTTTTGTTGCAATGATTGCCTTGAATATTACAGCACTATAAAGAAAAAGTGCTTTAATCACAAATTTTCTATAAAAAATATAATGTATACCGTATATTGCAATGTATTGCTCTAAATTATACAATTCTATACTTTGTCAATTCTTTGCGCTAAAGTGCCTATGCTTTCCTGACAGAGATTCAATAAGCTGAGAAGGGAACCCTCAAAACCCCTAAACCAAGAGGAACTTGTTCTTCAACAACAGTAAAAGTTGGTTCTATTGTTGCTGACCCTATCTGTGACTGGGGGGATTGGTGTTAAATCCCATCACTAACCAGTCCTGCTGCTGAAGGCTGCTGAAAGTTACAATATGGCTGAGATAAGCTAGCCATTTCAGTAATATATGGACCCTGCTGCATAAATTCCTATATAAATCAGATGTGTATGGTCATCATGACAATACAATTCACAACGTTCCAGGTCCAGCAGCTTAAACTTGCAGAATGATTATATTATAACCAATAGTAAGAATACAAAACTTTCCTTTTTAAGCCACTTTGCTGTCAAAACATTAACAACACACTGGAAGGATGGCCAACAACACCAACTGGGTGGAACAGCAAGTGTGGTTGAGTGGTGCATGAGCCTTTTCATGCACAGAGAGGCGCTGAGCAGAGAAGACACTGTGGCTGTGTGTTGGTAGGCTATATGCACAATTTGTTTGAGCAAGAACTTCAACATGCTATGCAACTCATTATTATGCATGAATAAAAAGATGAACATATACACCAAAGAAATGCTTGCCCTCACAATCATCTAAAATGATCAACATAATTACATTAAACATTATTATTATCATTATTATTGTTGTTGTTGTTCTAAATAATAATCTACTACAAGGTGGCAACATATCTATACATTTGTTGAGAGACTTAATAATTATATGGGCCTCTTATGAAACTGATTTAGCTAGGTCGTGTATTTCATTAATCTATTTTACAAATGAATTCAGAAACATTTTATGGGTCACTTTTATGAAAACCACATTATCATACATCATATCAAAGGTCCTACCATACTAACATAAGTGTTTGTACTGTCTTGAGGCTATTCATCAGAGAAACCGTGTTGTGTGTATTAAAAGGGTTCTATATATTGAGGTGGGCTGAAACATGAGA
Organism: Rondeletia loricata; assembly: GCA_900302605.1. Taxonomy (NCBI): domain Eukaryota; kingdom Metazoa; phylum Chordata; class Actinopteri; order Beryciformes; family Rondeletiidae; genus Rondeletia; species Rondeletia loricata. Next base: position 5,351 of record OMLI01018409.1, read on the forward strand.
TATTGTCATCTAGGATGTGCATTAATTCTAAGTGTGATTTTATTGTGCAGTCAACTTGGATAGGGAAATAATCCTTTGATACAGAGACATGCACGCTCTTGATTGCCTGTGTAAGTGTGTGTGAGTATGCATGCATGCGTGTGTTTCTGTGTGAAGGAGAGGAGACCAGGGAGGAAGGAATATGGAAAGATGAGATGAGAGATGGAAAGAGCGATACAGAAAATATGAAAAAAATGGAAAAGTGCATTTCCTGTGGAAAATGTATATGTCTGCGAAAAACTAGAACAAGGTTGTACAGAAGTTGATTGTGTATGGATATGTTTTGATTTGCTATGAATATGTTTTGCACATGAAAGTGCTAGCTAGCTAGTTGTTATGCAAAGGATAATGTACAGCTTCGCATCGGGGTCCTGATCGACCTGAAGGGTCTTATTTTGCAATAATGATCGGCTCACAGTACATTATCCCACTTGTTACATGGCTACTTACCAAAGACATTCATCATTTGACACAGAATATTGATTTTAAATAATTTAATTACAAGCAAATGTAATTTCTAAGCTTCTGCTAAAAAATGGTCCAGCAGGACTGCAACCATAGAAATGTCTGTAGCTAGCATCCATGTGCACTGTAGCAGAACTGTAACCATAGCAACGTAAACAAATCCAGTAAGATTGCCTTCAGTCTCTAACTAAAAAGTTCCAGAAGTTATTCAGAAATAACAGACGTCTTCAGAATGCATTCATTGGCCAATCAGAATTGAGAATTCAACAAAGCCATGTAATAAAAAGGTATATGTTATTTGTGCATTCATGTGCTACCGGATATATCGGAAAAACTAATTTCCTAGCTACTTGGAAATTTCACATGAACTAAAGTCGGATGATTACGTCGAAAACTCTTTGAAAGATTTTGAAAACTTAAAGAAAACTTCTATATTTTATTTTCAATCAGTTGTATGTAATATATTCAAATCCAAATATCTGTTTTCAGCCCCACGTGCCTCATGTCATGACGTTCTCTAAATGGATAGCGTGATTTAGGCATAAAACACTTACACTCATGTCTGTTATTTCAAGCATTCATACTCTATTCATGTCTAATTGTGCTTAGGATCTTCAACTCAAATGTTTTCATGTTATGTGTTCTCTGAAATGTCAAACTAAACTCACAAAGAAAACATTAGGAATATTGAGTTGCACCCCCATTTTGCACAATACATGTCTCCCTTGTCTACAGGCCTATAAATTCTCTTTTAATCAGTCTCCTCCCCTTCATCTCCCCTTCAGGATCTCATTGTTTAGACTGTTGTTTAGAGTTGCAATAATTTAAGTTATGTATGTTTTGTTTTAGATAACAGCAAGGTCCAACTTATGATCCCCTTGGGGCTTTTTTATCCTAAATAATTTAACCTAAACTGAATTGTGGGTTTAATAGCAGAAATAAATAAGGAATCATAGTTTCGCCTGGATTCAGTTTATTCACGGAAATAGCAGGTGTTCCTGTTTATCCAGGTACGTCAACTCTCAACTTGTCTATTATTACCCCAGATCAAAATGCCTGCCTTCTGTCTCAGGTGATTCATGTCATGGTGTCCTCCATTGTGTTTAACTATACTCAGGAATAAAACACTAACAGTGTTTGGTGCTTGTGGTGTTTGTACTCTGCCCGTACAGCATTTCATGAGATACATAGGCCTAGTTCAAAAGCTGCATTACACCAACTGAAACTGGATCAAATATTCCAGTAACAGGCAAACTAAAGAGATTATTCATCGCAATTTTTCATAGCAATTTTCCAAAAAATCCTTCCTCCTATCACGCCACACCTTTTGGTATTGGGTATGTAGTAGAGTGTGTAGCAGTAATATAGTTTGTGGTTTAACTAGTATCTATAAGCCTCCACTACATTTTCATGTGTGTACTTTTGGCATCATCCACTTGTTGATCAGTAGTTATAGTATCATATCAGTTCAACTTCATACACTGACATTTCAGAATAGGCAAATTCCACAAATTACCCCCAAATATAATAAGTAAGCTAGGCAGTGGAAAATGTAGGATAGAGTCATATAGAGGGGAAATCAGGTAAAATGGGTAAATCAAGTGAAAATCACTAGTGGTGTCCTTAAATAAGGATGCTTTCTTAGCCTAGACTCAATTAATTTATCTGGATACATTGCTTAATCAAATTCAACTATGCACCCGGGTGATTTGGATTCTGCTTAGTACAGGTTTTTTGTCTCTGGTAGTGCACCACAACCATGGGCTATTTGTTAAGAAGTTAAAGCCAAAGGCAATGATCCAAACAAACAGGGAATAAGAGAGGACAGAAATAAAAATGTTCAGCTGATGCATGAGTCAGGACAAATATCACAATACCCCAGGTTTTGCAATCAAATTATAAAACAATAATAATAATAACAACCATAATTACAGGTAAATTACTATTCAGTCCCCCCTTCGACATCCTGAATGGTGGGATGGTTGAGAACGTAGGTGAAAAGATGTGCTAAAGCCTGCCATTTGGGTCTGTTGACCATTTTAGGGCTCTGTCACTTGAATTCCAGTTTGGCTCAGAGCTCAGTGGTGAGAAGAGGACAGGGTCTGATGGAGTGACTGCAGGCTGTGCTTTTCATGTGGATGTGCTGGCGTTAAGGCCACCGCACATCAGTGAAGTCCTATGGCATCACCCTTGGCAACCTGGGACTCTTTTACACCATTCAAACTGCAGCATTTTTCCTCCGATGTATACCTTTGAGCTTGTTTTTTAAAAATTTCAAATACGGGTGTGGACCAGGCTGTCGGGAGCCACAGTCAGTAGTCCAGCATTGTGCCAAATTAAAACCCTCTTTGTTCACGCTCAAGAGCTGAAGGTCGTCAGCAGTTGTAGTAGCTGACTGATGTTGGAAATATCAAGACATGATGGACTACAGCTCCCTGGCCTGAGGGAAAGGCACCGCTATCTGTGCCTGGGACACACTAACCCTAACCCTGTAAAAGAATCCTGTACCGAACTTAAAGGTGCAGTCTCACCAAGAAACCTTCTAGCAACTAACAACAAACTGAAAGTGGATGTGATTGTTGAAAACATATTCCTGTCAAAGTAACTAAACCAGTTACACTTTGTCAAGAAAGAGCTTTGTTATAAAAATATAAAATTATAAAAATAAATCCAATCTAGAACCAGAGACCAGTTACTGATCATCTCCCAACAACAGGTTTTGTTAAAATTCATGTGAAATGATAAGTGAGTAAGTGATGTACAGCTGTACATCTGTTATAGTGGTATAAGCCATTTGTGGTTCTATATAAAAACTTGTGACTATTCAGACTTCTATGGCACCACTGTGGAATTGTAACCAACTTTCCCAATAAGTTGTTTACAATGAAAAGTCAGAATAGGATTTATTTTCTTTCTTTTGATTTGCAGATGAAGGGCAAGCCAAATTTGCCCCTTTGACTTTAATCAGAAACTAAGCATCTTTCACATGTCCTTATAATGAATGGATAGTTTGCTAATTAATGGTAGAAAATTACAGTAGAAGTTGTGGGGATGGGACTACTAGTCTCTGTTGAAGAAAATAGATGACAGAATCCAGAATCCAACTTGATGTATGTCTCTGTGTTTGTATTTGGGTTGTGGTATTTGTATTACACAGTAATAATTCAAAAATCGGGGCTACATTATTTTAGTTTTGAATCCTTATTTGAGTTATTTATTTGAGTTTATAGCAAAGCAAGTTATTTTCTCAAATCTGCTGGCCTTTTTCGGCAAGTACATATACTGGCCTTTTGTAGTTTTTGGACATTCAACTACTGTATCAACAAAAGTGTGCCAAAATGATTTGAGCAGTGAATAAGAACCTCATTTTATGATGTAATTTCTTCCAATGCTTCCAGTGAATCTATTAAAAAACACTGGAATGGCGGCAATCCAAAGAAACGTATAAAAATAGGACTTAACCACAACTATAACATATTTTTATTAATGGCTAACGTCAGGCTAATGCATTTTGGCATATAAGCCTTCATCAGAGCATCTGTTTTTGGCAGAGCACCCAACCAGAAGATGGTTATGTGAGGAGGCACACCTGCTATACGTTTTTCACTGCTTGCTCTCATTCTCATCAAGTGTGTTGTAGTGGCAGAAGTGACAGGCTGAGGCCTGCAGCCTATTTAAGAGAGATAGTGGTGAACAATGTTTACTTAAAAGCATTATTTTGATTCGGCACCGTAAACATATATAGAATAATTGGCATAACAGCAAAATGATGTGCGAAAAAGGTAACATATTGCTAAATTGTGAGTTAAATTGAGGTCTATTCAATATCCTAAACATGTTATGCTATTTAGCATTACAGAAAAAAGAACAGCCTTATTGCCACAATCAAGTAGACTATCATCATGATTACATGATTTTGTTTAATGTAGCCTAGCTTTTTTACATGCAACATGGCTGCATAGCACATTCAGACAATAACTCTTTGGCAACACATTAGCAACATTTTCCCTCCCTTCCTCCCTTAATTTCTGTCTTTTTTTGCACTCATCACTTGCAAGCTGCAAGTGGTGACATACAGTACAGTACAAGTCTTTTTTGTGCATAGGGACTAACGACTTGCCCCCACAAGAGAAACTGAGAGATATGAAATTGAAAGATTACAGGTTTGTGGATGGAGGTTACTGGGTGGAATTTCAGCACGTTGATACGTTCCCAGGTACTGTAGGTCTCTTGCCATGCAGCACTGTGAGCAGCACTGGAGCAAAGTCCCTTGCTCTCGTTAAATTAACATCACACCGCTCCGCAAACATGCTCTGGTGGTGAAATAGCTCCTTTGTTCTTTTCAGGCAATAATTGTAATAACTGCCCATGAGCTTTTCTGATAAGAAGCTTTTGAATCGATGTGTACAGCAGGAACAATATAGTTGGTGCTTTAGGTTTTTAAATCAGAGACGTTATGACGTCATCAGTAAGTGACCTTAAACAGCCCCTAATAATAACGTCAAAGCAACAGAATGGGGAATGTCCTATGGATAATCTAAAATAGAGGTGCGATGAAACAAATTACTCAACTAGTGAAAAACTTGTATTTCCCTAAATGTCTCTAAACCTTTAACTCAAAGTCACATTCTGGCATGTGAGGTAGCCAAATATCACACAAGCCTGGTTTGAAAATGACTAGCCATGGACTAGCAGTTAAATAGCTATTGTAAAAACAATGAACCCAAATGACATACACAACTGACCTGTTATGTATTATCAAAATAACCATTATTCTAATGAGAGGATATAAAAGAAGCACCATTTCCAATAAAAGTTTATGGCTCAATGTCTCACCCTATCTGCAAATCAAATGCCCAGAAATGCTATTATGACATTTCATTGCAAGGAGCCCATATAAAAATCCCTAATCACTGAAGTATTAAAAATCAGTGAATTCACTATCACTGATTTCAAGAAACATAGTGTTTGACTGCTTCTCTGTGTGTGTGCCCTACTTCTCGAGGAGCAGCCATCTTCGATATGTGAATAGATGCATAGTAATGACATGGTAGCAGTCACTTCATAGCCATTCCCTATATTTTGCCACAGGCTAAACTCTTCAACAGATTTCAGAGGAATGACTAGTAAATATCATTGTGTTAAAACCTTGACTTGGAAATATCCTTGATACGGGGCTTGAGCTCCAGGAACAGGTGTAGTCTCTACACGTACCTCCAAAATCAGGCCTCAGACGGATGTCATATCCCTTCAGCAACTTGTCCACGGTGGTCTTGGCCAGAGACATTCCGGTGTTTCCAGTGGAGGTGCTGAGGGCAGAAACCAGGAGAATAAGAGCGGTTTTGAAGGGGGGAAACGTATATATGAAACAGAAAGGCTGTCTGATACATTTGGCAGAGATGTTTTGTTTCCTGACAGCACACCTGCTGTGTGCCGAAGCTTAAAATGGACATGAATTGATGTGGGTGTAAGATATAAATGCCACCTATGAAGAGGAAGCCCTTAGATTCACATGGTAGGGCTTCGACCAAGGAAAAGGTGAAATAAAATAAAAAACAACACCCAACAAATTAAAAATATAGATCTATCTATCTATCTATCTATCTATCTATCTATCTATCTATCTATCTATCTATCTATCTATCTATCCATTCCACTCCCATTTTAAGCAAACATTTATTATTTGTATTGGTTGGTCTTTCAATATCTCAGTCTCAATCAAACAGCTTCTATTAGCTGTTATTGATGTCAAACATACTTGGCTGTCACCACTTAATTCCAACTGTAAAATAAAAAGAATGAGTCATTTCAGATTGCTATACTGAGGAAGAATAAGTCGTTAGCTGCCCTTAAACGACGAATTATTTGCATGTTGCAGTTGTTGTTTTCAGGACTGACAGTGAAATATGAAACAAGAAAAAAAATATCCTTAGTTTAGATTCACTCTCATGCTCTTGATCTCTTGTCTGCAAAAGTGTACCCTGTGTCTGCATTTCCCCCCACCTAGTCCCACCTAACCGCATGGATCAAATCCGTTTCGGAGGTGTCACGATGATACACCTGACAAGCAACTTAGAAAGATGAAGGACTCCAGTAAGCCTACACTGAAATAAAACCTGTGTTCCCACCAAATACTAGCCTTTAAATTGGAGCATAATGTCAAAAACCTCTAAAATCACACACAGTGCACCTGGTGATACAGGCCATAACGCTCCTGTCTCTCCTGCTGTCAGGTACACAGGCCTCGTAGGTTTGAGACCGGAGAGAGACGACTTACCCCAAGAGGAATCTATAGTCCCTGCTAGTGTGACTGACACCTATAACATCGGTGCCGTGACCTGCATCACCTGGCCGAGACCAGCTCTCCAGCTGAGGCTCATTGTTGTGGTGTGTGGAATGAGTGTATAGGGGCTGAGGAGTAGAGGAAGTCGGTTAAAAATCACTCCCCTGGTGGAAATACCAGCCTTGGGCTCAGTCAGGGAAGCTCTGTTCAATTAGATCATAGGTAGGGCAGCTGTTCATCAAGCTGGCAAGCACAGGACTTGTGGGTTTGAGGCATGGAGAGCATCATTATGCGAGTAAAGCTATGGCTCTTGCTGGCATGAATGACACCTGTAACACATATACTCATACCTTATGCCACTACATTGCTTATTCCATGTATAATGAGTTAATATAATGTAATCAAACTGTCAAAATGGGCGACCCAGTTCTAGGTGATCACTAACAATTGGTAACCTAAATCTCACGACTGACGTTGTAGGTGACTGCAGACGAGGAGTTCTCATGTAGGCCACTGAGGAATATATCACTGTCTACATTCACAGTTTGACGAGATCAAATAGGAATTGATCAGGCGGTTCTGGCTGTGGTGTTAGTGTCTTCAAGGCTTTTATTAGTCATTTATTCATTTATACTGTAAACGTTAAAAGGCCTGGGGAAGAGACATATTTATTGAAACACTGCCTCATTTCTTCAGAGTAATGGAAGATGATGACCTGCTGGGATTATTTTTCGATTTTGATTGCTCTGGTTCTATGATCAATTTAGTAGGGCTATTCAATTGATTGCATAAGTAAGAAAATTCCTGTAAAATAGATAGACTCGTTTATTAGTATTTAAAAGAATAAGTAGACCTAGACCTACTGTACTGTATTAATCTAGCTGATTACCATATGTGATCTATTGATCGTCGGCTGATTGATCAAATCCTATCATCTAATCTATCATCGGGTAAACATATTGGGCTATAGTTTTATATAGGATCAGACTGTAAGTCGCCCTATCCAATACACATATTTAGCCTACAAATACCCCCGTTTTGATATCGGGAGTGCACGCGCATGTTTTTACGCTCGCGCGCGCCACAGCTCCGTATAATAGAGCACATATCGGCAGCAATGTCCCTAATAAGTAGGCCTGGGTAACCCGTTAATGCGATTTTCTACATTTCAGCCTTTTTATTCAATGGTTATCACGTCTACTGGCGTGAAAGGTTTTCCATGCGACGTGTTCTTACCTTTGAATAAAGCAAACGAAGGACAAAGCCGCCAAAGCAGAGAAAATTCCACATAATTTGTCTTCTTGACGACCCAACATCTCCACAAATCCTTATAGTTTCAATAATCCAACCAATCCAGTGGTCCTCCGGAAAATGTACAAAGTAAAAATTGGCAATCAAAAAATAATTGCCTTTCCAAAATATCGAATAAACTAGCCTACATCTACGCATGCAACGACTTCATTCAAATACTCGTTTTAAAAACCTCTTAATTGGCCCCCGCTGTTTTCCCAAGCTATGGAAATCCGTGCAGGTCACAGAGCCCCTCGACCAACACCAGAAGATCAGACATCTTGCTCAAAAGCAGCATACACAATACTTTAAAAAGTGATGACAAGTAGCCTATGCTTCCCCTTAAAAAAATAAAGTCTGGCATGAATGACTTATAGCAGCAGCTTCCTGATGATCAAATTGGTAGATGAAATGTCCCAGTCCAAATCTGCAGAAGAGGCATGGTTCCAGCGATGCTCTGGCGCCAGACTATTCCACAATGTGATGTTGTTTGGGAGATCTGTTTGAGCTGTACGCGCTGGCGGGGTGCAGGGGAGCGGTGGGGTTTAAAAAAAGAAAAATCAAATCTTCATTCCCTTTTTTTCCGTTGTTGCTGCTGCTGATGATGTAGATCAGCGCAAAGTCACTGAGGGGAAAATGCACATTGAAAAAGCACTGGGTAATATCTGATGCAGACGTCAGAGCAGGCTATATCACTCCTCTGGTGGGGAAAAAAAAAATTTGATACCGAGAAATATGGATGGCCCGTAATAAGCCAGTGCGTGTATCACAACATTGGATTTAATATCAAAGATTGAAAAGTCCAGGTGTCTCCGCTGTCCAACGTTAAATGGCGTTTGAACACCTTAATATGATCCGCTCGTCCTCTCCTCGAAACACTGACCAAATGACACAGGTTCAAGAGCCATGATGAGGAAACCTTTTTTTATTTTGTTTTTTTATTTTAGATTTTAGTTGAAATTAAAATAGTGCAGCCTACTGGGGGGAGGAGGGGGACACCTAAGGTGAATTCCTTAGCGACAGCCTGTTCATGCGCTGAACTGCCCGTCTATTCTCTCTGAAGCCCATTAGGATGCTGCGAGTGTGTGCCGGTGCGTTTTCATGCATTTCTTCCACTTTGCCACGTTTTTGACACACACACACACACACACACACACACACACACACACACACACAAACACCACACACACACACACACCAAACCAGGGGCCA
>OMLI01018415.1:0-13464 GCA_900302605.1 Rondeletia loricata
GCTTCAAAACAGAGTATTATGATGTAACTAAATGGGTAGAAGATGTGAATAGAAACACTCAAGGACCTAACCTTAGGTATTACCTCAGATTATGTCCTGTACCCCACACGCTTGTCTAAAAACCCTCTCACCTTTGATTTGATTTATGGTTTGGTCAAAGAAAGTAAGAAGTAGCTCCAATCTGGCCTTTTTTCTGCCGATAGTTTAAAGTTAAATCTCAGTGCTGTTATCGACAGCTGGCATGTTGTGTCTTGCAGCTCCTGTGAGAGATTAAAAAAAAGGTTTAAAAAAGGCCCACTCATTTTGATGACAGAATATTTTTGCTTTACATTATAATATATTCTATTTTATCTGTCATTCTTCCTATTTGTTGTCAGAGTAGATAAAACATTTTCTTTGAAGCAGCTGCATTTTACTTTGCAGATATTTCTTCTTTTTTTCAGTAAATCATTCTGCTCTGTAGTATTGAAGAAAAAGCGCCTGTGTTACAATGTTAAAATTCGAATACAGTCATTTTATTCATAATTTTTCCTTATTCCCTCCTTTGCTCCTTCCACATGGCCTCTTGTTATCTCTGCATGTTCAGTGTTGTTCTGTCTGTAAGTGTTTATGTGTGTCGGCCCTGGCTTGCTCCCAGTGACCTCACTTGCCTTTGTGTCGGTGTGATGTCATTACTGAGCCGATGTTTTGCGCTCTGTTCTGACATCATCACTGTGCTGCTGTGATAAATTTTAGGCCACCGCTCTGATCTTGTCCAAGGTCTATAGATAATCACATACAGACAAAGACAATCAAGTTTCCTCGACAACAACGAGGAAGTTCATGGGCACATTGGTTCTGTGGATCGCTGGTCCCATGTCAGTCCACCAATTGCTTATTCACTTCTGCAAATTCAACACGACCAAAATCTATAGACCTTCGTCGTGTCCAGGAACACCTCCCTGCCCCTCCTCCTGCAACAATGTCTATCGGAGGCGGAGATTCTCTCTATTACTTTCACCAGTCCAAGTATTTCAGCTCAACATGCAGTACTGGTGCATACAGCCTACTGGGCAGACTTTCTGTGGCTGTTTCACTGGACAGGACCTCCCTCTGATTCTCTTGAGTCTGTTGTTCTTACCCAGCTCCGGTCTGGTCAGCTATCCCAGTCACCTCATCATACTCACTACTTCCAGCATTCCTCATTCAACACACACATTGATCCAACCCTTCAGACTTCACACCGGCTCATTCTGACGGCTCAGTGGACAGTAGAAGTTACCCTTAGCAGCATGCGTTTCATAGAGGCTAAGGGTGACTTTCTACACATTCTGGCCCTTGGTGTGGCACTACCCGATAATGAAAAAAGTGATGCTGTCGCAGGGTGAAGCATGTGAGTTGCAGGAAACATGACTCTGCCCAGACCAGTGCTGTGAACTGTGTACTGATGCAGAGGTTGCCCCTAAAAGCTGAGCTACGGTCAGACTTGTCATGAGTCTATATGTTTTTAACACAAATTTGAGATCTGTTTGTCTCTGTGCTTTTGGTGAATTACAGTAAGATCTTTTAAGAGCAACCTCTCTCTGTAGGAAGGTGAAAACTGACAAATTAGAGCGACTCAAGGAGGATGTTGCCCAAAGTCACAGATCTAACATTAGCTTATCTTCCTGAATCTATCCTGATGAATCCATCTGTGTCTTTGGCCAACTTAAATCCTACACCAGCCAGAAGAGAAGAAGCAATAGTTGAATAATGTCGCTTCCTGTCTTCCCTAGGACACTATCCCCTGCCAAGTCTCCCACTTCCTCTACAGGGTCGATTGCGTCCAGCCGGAGATACCCCTACCCTATGCCCCCTCTCCCCGATGACCAGAGAAAAGCCCACAGGCAGAGTGCCAGGGTGAGTAACAATCAACTGGAGTATATCACACACCTCTTAAAAAGACCACACCAGGAACATTGGAGGGCAATGAAACATTTGCTAACTATAACTATAGCAAACTAAACTGTTATGTCTTCCCCATCCCTTTCTCTTTTATTTTCTTTTTTTCTCTCTTCAGCTGTGGGAGACTTCGATATAACAGCCCTCTTACCTACTCTGCAAAAGACCTTAAGGAACTACACTTTTCTCTCCTGTTCTATGAATGAAAAAACAACAGTGAAACAAAATTGACTCTAAACGACAAAGAGAAAGCGAGCATCCCATTGGAGCACAAATAGGCAGAGGTGTGTGTGTGAATTAGTGTATGCAAGGGCCTGACTTGCTCAATGGCATCAGTCAGCAGGCATCTGTGTGTTGGATCTCTACAAGACGAGAGGAGCGCCCGCTGAGAAACCAGCTCCAGATCCACTCCAGACCAGCTGGAGCTCAGACTCAGACTGAGCTGCTCCTGACTGCTCAGGCCTCGCCTATGGGACTGGAAATCCCACCACTCCGACCCTACCCGCCCTTTTCCCAAACCCCGACACATCCTCCTTAGCTTGGCTCTCACCATACTCACTTCAACACAACCGTCCATCACCCTTGCCAGGCTAATGCCCCAAGTTGTTTGGAGCTCCTCTCTATGGGGATGGGGGACCAGGAACAGGTCATCCTGTTGTGTTGCATCGCTGGATTTCTTAAACCATTTTGAAGCACGTGAATCACTGTAGAAAATCCAACACTGTATGCATGAGACAACCCTGTTTATGAACAACCTCCTCCTATTGGCCGAAAGACGAGAGAACAGTGGTCTGATCTAGATGGAAAGCATGCGGAGGGTGGGTGGGTATTAGCTTTCTCTCCACTATAGGCTTTTATCAGCAACCCATATTGTATCACCAGTTATTATAGCCCATACCCCATGACATGGACACAACCTGACCCCACCCTGCTCTTTCACCCTGCCCTCCCCTCGGTTGTTTGTGTGTGTAAATATGTACAGTGAACTACATATAATGTGGTTTTTTTTTTCTTTAATGGAGGAGCAGATTTTGGGGATGATCCCTCTCTCCTGTCCTCTTCCTGCTGTATTGTGTCGTAGACAGAAGGGGATCTCTGTAGGTCTGCATAGAAACCCCGCACTCGTTCTTCTGTCTGTGTTTCTATTTTTTGTCCTGTAGGCCTCATTACTTTTCCCTCTGGCTTATCCTGTGTGACTGTGACCTCTATTAGCTTTCTCCAACTGCAGCAGAATGTAAAAGTGTTTTTTTTAAATCTCATCACTGGTTTCATCCTTCTCTGGGAGAAATACACAGACATCCAGTAATGACTGATAAAGTAAAGCAAAGGATGTTGATTTTGGCACATTGGCTGTTGATGAGTATTATTTTAACTAAGTTGAATAATCTAATGTGCCCTTCCTGATTGCAGTGAACGGAGAGAGATGTGTTTGGTGTAGTTATAGATGTGAATGCCACTTTTCAGTCTTTTCAGTTGGTGGTTTTGGAAATTCCCGTGGATAATGTTAAGATGTATTTAGTTTCCTCTAATTCTACTTTTGGATGTATGAGACCATACTAAAAGCTATTCACAATGGGAGTACATGAAAACACTCGGGTCACTTGAAAGTGAGAGTAGGAATATAATAACGTGGAAATGATCGAGTATGGTTAATGACCTAGCCCACTGAGAATCTGGAAATTGTGATTGAAATGTGCATTTTGGATTTAGCTGTGATGATTCAGACATTTAGCCTTGTAAATGATAAAATATGTTGTACAGTGCTTGCTGTTTGAGCTTGTGAAGACCAACAGCATGACAGTGCTATATCAAATTATGTCTTTCCTCTGGTAGGTTATTTGTGGGACCATATTGGGAAATAAGCATGTCACTGAAATACTTTTTCCTTCATCGCCAATTGCTGTTGTCTTAATGAGTTTTCATACCAGACAACACTGTTTGGCAATAAATGAGTTATTATTATCCAATTCAAGACAATTCAAGGCAGGCAGTCATGGAGTTAATCTAGATTGAGAATCCAGCTACAGGTTCTGTATAAAAAATACTGAAACTGTGCTTAGACTGATTTAAGGTGGATTTGTTTGAAACTTATACCAGATCAATTCCCAAAAGCAAGTTCTTTGTACAAAGACACTAGACTACAAGTCATTGCCCGACCCTGTGTAGAAACAGCTCTGTCTTAAGGCCTTGTGTGTCATGAACTGCTTTCTTGTTTTGTTTCAATGTGGCCACTGTTCCTTTTTAGTTCATGTATGCACTAGGACTGTATAGGTATTATGATCTTCACAGTATTGGATTAATATTGCTACTAGTATCTTTTTTTATTAAGTACCTTTATAATGTTCACTTTTTCTCAGCATTATGTACAGCAATTATTCAAACAGTAATTAAGTGCATTATTGTAATTATGTGTGTTGATGAGTTTGAATGGAGACATGTTGAGTTATGAGTTTTTGAAACACATTTGTCCTGGGGCCAATCCAAGGTGTCATTACTCTGGCATGTGCTGATCTGTATGGTTCTATGGTATAAGGATAGGACACAGCTATGGCAGCATGACGTATAAATGTAATAGAGATCTGTCTGGGCTCATGATTTGCCTTCTACCAGAGCTTTCTTCTTCGCTCGTCTTCATCAAGTATCGGTTAATGTCCACTAACCCCATCTTTTTCCTGGGTTACCCAAGGCTGTGGAAAGCATTATCTCAGAACTCTCAAGCAATATTTTTAACATCATAAAACTGACATTTTGTCTTAGTGTCATGGATATTGCCCTATACTAAACTATGAGGATGTTGCACTGCTTTGCCAAGGATGGGACCAGAGGGGTTACAATGATTTCTGTGACTGTACAGCTGTCAATCTTCTCATCTAACCAGGTACAAAGGCCCTGGAAACATCTGCTGTGTCTGCCTGCTCACATGGCTGGACTGACTGAACCTAACAGGACTACACTGGTTAACATCCCCTTTGCCGAGATGTCTGTCTCTGTCTGGCCAGAGACTTGAATGTATTAGTACACTGGAGCACACCAACTACCCAGCTGTGGCCTCTGTAGAGGCAGCAGACCTCAGTCTCAACCATGTGGTCCCATCCTGCCAGCTCTCTCTCTAACAGACGTATAGACACCCTGCTCCAGGAACCTTAAACCCCACATGTACTAGTTCCAAATCGATCTATACTGTACTTGCCGTCTTTTTGTTTTTTGCTGTACGCTGTACATAGACTGATGATGCAAAAATCAATGCCCATATTTTTTTCCTCTAACTCTATCATTCAGTATTGTAATATATTTAATATAAAATAAAACTTTCATCGACACGTCTGTCTATGCTGGCATTTCTACTAACTTCAAATCTATATTCATACTTGTGTACTTACAGGAAAAGAAAACAATGTTGGAAAACAGGCTTCATGTATTAATGTTTTATATTACAACATAGTAAACGAGCAACACACGATAAAAATGAATACAATCTCAAATGAAACTTGAAATAAACTGGTCAATCCAAATGCACCTCTCCTCCCTTTCAAGGCTGTCCTAACCTCTGTCTTGATATGTACATTGATCTGTACTATTCAGTGCAGCTGGCTCTAACACCAGTGCTGCTTTGAATAACATTTTGCTGGGACAGAATCCTATCAAGGGTATACACATCTGGCTGAGTCAATGGGTTGTCACCAGTGTCACAGAGTCCATTCAGTTTTTCATCAGTGTTGAGGTATAAGCATCCTCTTGGTTACAATGACTTATTTCAAAATAAGGACAGACCCTGTTAATTTTGGCTTAAGTTGTGAACAACCTTCAACTACTCATACCAGTGAACATTACCAAGTCCATACAGAGTGAAGCAAGCAACTCTTCACGGCATAGTTCAACTCACGCTGAACTCGTGGAGCCCCATATAGGTGTGGACATTTTGGCTGTGTCAGTCTGTCTAAGTGCCTGCAGCCTATCGTGATGGATGGTTTTAGTTGCCGTGGCTGCATCTTCATCAAGCGATTCGCGGATGCAGGTTTTCAGATGTTCGATACCAAACCCAGTGGAGGCAGAGACAGGAACCACGTGTCTGAAGACCATGTTGTTCTTGGGGATCATGTCATCGGGCAACAGGTCAGAGAACTCTGCCGGTGAGGAAAGCACAACAACAGAACTAATGAAATGTACAAACAACAGCCCAGAATCTGGGTGTCCTTTTGCCCTGTGCTCAATACTCTGCTGTTAACATGTTACATACAATAGTGTATGTGATTAATTGTTTTCATTATTCAAAATGCATGCTTAGATCAAATTAATTAATCTCGGATTGATCATTGTCCCCAACCCGATGGACTCAGACGAGGGGGGGACTATGGATCAGTGTCTGTGTGTTAGTTAGTTAGTGTGTCACACTGTAGTATTATGTGTCCGCCACAAGGTGGCGGTATAATAGTGGTGGGGGACATGTTTACTATTTGCTTGTTTTCATTTTTAACAGTTGTTAGGCAACTTTTTGGGCTATTGATCTACTTCTGTTAATCCTTTTCTTCTTGACTTTGTCAAGTTATGATGTACTACCATCTATTCAAAATCTCAGTAAATGGGTAGGTGTCCCTTATGTTCAGGCATAGCTACACTTAAAAGAGATTTTGTCAGGTTGTAATACCAGTCTGTCCCAGGGATGATACACCTGGCAACATAACCAAGTACTTAAGTGTCTAATGGCAGCAATTGAGAGAAAAGGACTTGTCAGCTGTCACTTAAATTGACAGATACTTTCAAGCTTTTACAGTCCATTAATCACAGCACAAGCTTTTAAAAAACGATTTTCTACAAATAAACAATTTCATCAGACTCATAAATTCAATTAAATCTTGTAATTAATAAATCTGAGAAAATGATGGAAAATCCATCCAAGTCACCGTCTAGGTTTCGGAGCTGCTCCTGCAGCTCTGCTAGTTTGTCCTCAGCATCAGGGAGGTCCATCTTATTCACCACCAGCAAAGCAGGCTTAGAGACAAGCTCCTCCTTGTACAACTCCAACTCCTTGAGGTGGTGGTGAGACGGGGGAAGGAGGCGATGAAGAAGATGGAAAGAGGTAAATGAATAGTGAGTGTGAAAGACAGATGAAAGATATGGAGGGATGGGTCAGGACATGGATAAGCGACAGAGAGCAGAATGGCAAAAACAATGAGAGTCAAGAGAAAGAGATGAACAACATTGTGTGAATCTTAAGAGCTGTATAATGAGTGAGTAGTTTCTGAACAGGACCCATTCACCGTGTTGGTCTCACCTTGGTCAGAAGTTGCACAGCTTCAAAGGCTGACCTAAGTGGCATTTTGCTGGCCAGCTGGAAACCGCAAACATCCACCTGCAGCCAGACAAAGGATGATCACTAGAGAATTCATCACTATCACTATTACACCCATATTCATATTATGAGAACTATGCGTCAGCTCTTTTGTACGCGTTATGTACAAGAATATCACACACTTTCTGCTACTCCTTTCCCTACTACTACTACTACTACTACTACACACCACAAACAGCAGCTGCTTGGTCCTCTCCACGTGCTTTAGGAACTTGTGGCCCATGCCTTTGTTGAGGTGAGCCCCCTCAATCAGCCCTGGAAGGTCTGCCACAGAGATCTACCGGTGAGAAACAACCATTAGGACATCACTAAGAGAGGGGAAACCACTGGAAAAAACTAATACATAGAATATACAGGATATAACAGTCAAGAGACAATATACCAAGCTCTAATATACATTCCCATACCTGCTTATGATCCTTAAACATCAGTTTGCCAATCTCTGGCCTCAAGGTTGTGACTGTATAATAACAAAGATTTTAGAAAGTCACTGAGAAAAAACAAAAGATCACAGACAATTGTACCAGAAGGACAGCTCTTTGACAAAAGCAGAGATGCACAAATGAGAACACAGAAACATAATGTGTACGTGTGCATTTGTATATTTTGTACACTCACAAGCATAGCTAGCAATTTGGGGTGTGGCATGAGACATGGCCGTCAGCAGAGAGGACTTCCCTGCATTGGGGAACCTGGTGGTGATACAATACAAGAAAATCTGATATTTAGATAAATGAGTTATGTGTGTACACATAGACATGTGTATCCGTGCCAATTCCAGCCTCAGCCTAAATGAACAATCTTGTACCAACATACAGTATGTGTGAAACCATATATTCATGTGTGTTTCTGCTCTCACCCCACCAGGCCCAGGTCAGCGATGAGTTTGAGGTCCAGTCGGATCTGTTTGGCCTGTCCCTTACTGGGCTCAAATGCAGAGTAGAAGGACCCTCCCTGTCCGCCCTTCGCAACCAGCACACGATCGCCCTCAACATTCAGGTCACCTTGGAATTAGTACTGCAACATTAGCTGACTGTTACACTCCTACTACTTTTGTGACACAAATAAGACATACAGTTCACCTCCTCAACGTACAACATCAAGTCCATCATTAGTCTACATTTCAAACTTTGCCTCTCTGTTCGTGTCAACAGAGAGCGTGTTTGACCATGTTTGACCAATATCATGGGCAACTACAGGTACTATGACCTATGATTGTTGTAGTTCACCAACATGCTTTCAGGGCTCAACAACATTAAGTCTTTGTTTTTTCAAAATTACAAGTTTGGGCAGGCTGTTAATTTATCTATCAAATATAGGCAATACATGAAAACCCCCATTCTGTCATACTCCTACCTCATATAGCAGCTCTTACTGTCATGCTGGTGGTATGGCAATAGGTTGTGTTTTAGACGTACCAAGTGCTTTGCCATCATCAGTGGTGACAGTAATACCAACAGGTGCAAAGATCTCCTGGTCCTTTCCCTTCTCCCCCTTCAGAGCCCGGATACTGTTGACAAAGCAAATAATTGACCAATGACTTCATGACTTAACATCTATTATCACACACATTTATGAGGATCACTGACAAACCATCATAAATCATCATCAATAGAGGTCAATAATTGGCTAATGATCTTTTGCCAATTGGCCTTCTGACTTTACAATATAGCACTGGAGCCATGGCACTTGGACACTCAAGGCTGCATTTGGAGAGACAAACCTGCTATTGGCTCCCACTCCAGCTATAAAACGTTTCTGGGGGTATTTGTCCTTGATCCTCTTCAAGGTCACCTCCTTTTTAGCCACCACATAAACATCTCCCCCTTTCCCCCCTTTTCCCCCAAGACGGGGTAAACCCATGCCGCCACTGCCTCCGCGGACATAGAGACGAAGGTTGTCCACAAAGTTTCCATACTGGAGGGAGGCAGAAAAAGAAAGTAAGAACTTGCATTAGACAATGATGGGATTCACTGTTTTACTTGAACACCTTGAGGGAGAATACCATTCAATTTAACAGACCATGATGTATACCCTGGAGCTACCCCATTGACAACAAACAGAAACCTGAATTTGTAGAATCAATGTACATGAAATTTTCAAACTTTTACTGACTATTTAAAAAAAGATTATTTTCTTTACATTTTAAGCCTTTATTTGACAGCTGACAGAGAGAGACAGGATATATTGGGAGAGTCAGAGAGAGGAGGATGATGTGTGACAAGCATCCTTGGCCGGATTTGAACCCAGACGTCAGAGTTACATGGTATGCGCCTTAGCCAACTAAGCCACCTGGATGCCCTACTTTAATGAATAATTAAGCTACCATTAAATGAGCTTTGTATTACAGCAGTATCATCATTTCTCAACTAGACAATGTACCTCTATCCTACCTATCTATCGATCTATCTATGCTGTCTAACGTTATACTATAGAACATGGTTTCTTAAAATCTAAGTTAAGACCCAAATTTGGTCAATGGTCACCTTCTGTTGAGTTCCCATTACGACAAGAATATAACCTGGCTCTCAACACAAGAGACTAAATTTCTCATTTGAATCCTGGGCTTGGGAAAGACTAAGAGCCTTTACAGTAGACTGATAACAGTTTTACAAACCAGACACATCCTGACTCATCACAAGGTTAGCTCATCGTGAGAAGGGTTTTCTGACTAACAAATGGCTGTGATAGCTGAAAAACAGATGAAAGGTGGTTTGAAGTTGATTAGTGGGAAAAATAACAAAATAAAAGCTTGACATCGCATCATTGACTATCATGTCAAGGCATGGTATTAAATGAAAAATAAAGCATTGGATTGTGAAATATCAGTAACTATCCTATTCAGTGAGTCTATATTTGATTGAAAGAGCTGTGAAAAGAAGAAGGCTGATCAAAAATTATTTGAAACGCAAATTAGAATTTTTTTATATTTATTTTAAATGACTGGCGACGCCTAGTGCTAGTGGTTGTGAAAAGAAGAGTGTTACTGGTTGTACTTACTCACGTCAGTCTCTAAACGCTTCGATATCTCCGATTGTCTGGTATCGCGAGACTAGGTTGTACTAGACTTGGGTTGAAGTTTCTATAACATCTATAAAATAAAGCAATTTCAGATAAAAACAGGCTCAGTGCAAAACAACGCAAAGACTGTGAAAGGAAGGAAGGTCAGTCATCATAACAGAACTGGTCTGAGTTGTTTTGGTTAAGAGACAAAAAACGTTATTGTAATTTAAAACTGACTATCTATCAGTGGCGATTAGCAGCTTGGACGCTATTATATTTGCATCGTAATCGATGGTTGAGTTGACCAAGACTGTGGAAACTCAGTCTCATTCCCCCCTCCAAAATAAAACAAACCGGATTAGTTATTGAGATTAGAAGCCGAAAATGTCCTGAGAATATATGAACCTGATTTCACCATGAACCGGTTTCCCGATATTATTATTACTTTGCTATATTTGGGGTATTTTCATAGGCCTGAAGTCACTCTCGCTCCTGTTGCACCACAATGGACTGTCTGGGTGACTTGTAGTTGTTTTATAAAAATTTTGGCGATTAAATGGTAAATGGACTGCATTTATATAGCGCTTTTCCCAGCTATTAAGCTGTCCAAAGCGCTTTACAGAGTTTGTCACATTCACACACACATTCATACACCGTTGGCGGAGGCAGCCATGCAAGGCGCCAACCTGCTCAACGACAGCACATAATTAATCTGTGCCATATGAAGTTTACTAATGTTTGGACTGATGTCATCAGTCATTGAGGGCTAGCATCGTGATAAACTAGCTAACGTTATTCTATTCAGGATATCGTTAGCTTCGGTGGCTAAGTAACGTTAGGAGTGGAAATTCATAACATGTCTAGATCGACCAGCAGAGACACACAAGCTTAACGTTACGTGAATTCAGCAAACATTCACGTTTTAACACTAGTGGCACGTAGTGCCTGCCAGTCATCAAACGTTATAACAGTTAGCTTAGATTGAAAGCTATGCCCAATGTCATAAATGTTAGTAAAATGCTGCGTTAATATACAACAGCCGACTTGCTTTGCTTCTTACCTTCCGGTAGCAAATCCTGCTAAGTTGGACCATCTCTAGTGGAGTTTATTGGCTCTTTTCATAGGCTATTGCTAACTAGGCTAACTGTTAGCTAGTGAGTTTACATGTGTTTGTAGCATAAATACTTCCATGGTTTGTATGACGGAGAGGAAGCGTTGGTCTACCTCTCATTTCATTGGATCACGAGCCGAAGGGGCGGAGCAACAAGCAGTCGCATCCATCCGGATACCCACAGAGCTAGAGACAGATGTGAGACAGACGTATCCCATGCACAACATCCATGCATTGTTTAAATTTCTCACTATGGCTAGAGACAGTTGCAGGGACCACGGATGTCTGAAAACTTTGCCTGGGATGCTAAGAGTCACCAAACAATTGAAATGTCAGCTAATGTCACAGTAAAGTGAGCAGAGACAAATTAAATGTTTTACTTTAAGTTCCTTGTGGGTAGGTTTGTTTGACATAAACAGCTTTAAACTGAATTTAGCTATTGTTATAGCTTAGCTGTCTATAGAAATTAGGCATATTTCAAACATCCATGCCATCTGTCAGTTTTGTGCAATTTTGAATCCACTAGAGACAAATGTAACTGCAGTATGCATGAAAATCTTACTGTTTGGATTATCAAAATGATATGCAACAACTCAACTATGCTGGAGGTTATCAAAAGCTATCTGTTATTTTCTCATTTGTTTTGCAGCCCATTATTTGACCCAGGTCTTTGAATTGTCTATGACAATTCAATGAGGTAAGAATTCTGTGTCAAGTATTAGCTAGCTTACAAGAGGGGAAATGCTGTTCATATAAAAGATAAGTGAGAAGAGAATGTTTGTCCTTGCACCTTTAGAGCTTCGGACCAATGAGCCACAGACGGATGAGCAGTTCTTTGAGGAAACTCTCAGACAGACTTACAGTGAAAGTAAATAGGCCTATGGCAGTGTTGTCCAAACTTTTTTCACAGAGGGCCAAATTGGGACATTTTAAACCACCTGGGGGCCGCACTGAATGACCAAATAGTAGCAAACCTAACAGTTAGTTGATAATGACAAATAATTTCTTAAACAACTGTCTTTTTAGTTGGAAACCATTAAATAAGCCACATTTAAGGCTACTTGTGTATTCTGCATTATGAAAATGTTTATTTGTAAAAAAAAATATATATATATATATATATAGAGAGCCCTTGTATAGTATTAACAATACACATACAAGGGCTCGTCAATAGAGCTACTTGATTCCTAGCGAGGCAACAGAGCCAGAGAGGAGGGAGAGATGGCTCAGTGCAATAAGACGTATTTCTCATTATATCTCTTTAGAGCCTCCCCTGGTAGATTATGAATGTAATCATAAGCCATATCACCCACAAAACTTCATGATATTCAAAACATTTTGACTTGTCACTCCTCTGACGCTACTCGCTTCTCTATTGTTTTCCCCTTCAGCGCCGTTGCTAACGGGAAGTGACACAAATGGTGAAAATTTGCAGTTCAAATCTGGAGAATACTGACCCAGCAAACAAGCCCCTGCGGGGCCACTGTGGGGTTTTTGTGGGCAGTGTGGGCTAGGGCAAACCCATACTAAACCCATGTGGGCCCACTGTGGTTTTACCCATGCAGGGCCCACAGCGTTTTCCCACCTATGGGCCCCGTATGGGTTTTCTGTGCTGGATTTCTGTGATGGTATTATTAGAATTGGCTATACGCATAGAAAATCCCTACAAATACAGAGTGTTTGTCTTCTACAAATACATAATAGAAGACGAACACCAATCAAATGACGGAGTGCCTTGGTTTCCCTTTTTGGATCACTGCCTTTAACAATAGGACGTTTTTACCAGCAAGTGAAATATCAAAAGTTGTAAAAAAAATTAATAAAAGTATTATTTTATTGTATTTATTTATTGTTATTACAAATGATTGTGCTAAGCCTCATGGAACCGTCACTACATCACTGACTCCAGAGTGACACTGCGTTGTGCTGTGAGTATCATTAGGCTACTTTCTGTCATTTTGTCACGATAAATGATATTAAGACCATAGCCCAAATTATCTAGTCTGCGTCTAATATCATCATACAGTTAACCAAACAAACCAGTTTTCAACAGCTGAAATGTGAATATTTTGTTAGCTAG
>OMLI01018417.1:0-11878 GCA_900302605.1 Rondeletia loricata
AGAAGCTTTAGCCTAATGTTAACGTTACATAAACGTCTATGTTGTCTGTTGTCAAACGTTTATGTAACAAAACATACATAACGATCTGATGTTACTGCAGCATCTACGCTGGGCCGGGTCCGGCTTCCGGATTCAGGCCGAGTAAATCAGTTCTGGGTCGCCGGAATAGGGCCGTGGTTGGAATTTAAAAGCATGCATTCCAGACATAGAAAGTCAGGGAATTTAACAAATGTATCGATTTAATCTGGAGTATCAGGGAATTTCATGTTTTGGGCCGAGTCTTCAGTGCTAGCTGGGTAGCCTCTGTTTCTGTGGCTTCCGCCATTGCAGAAAGCGCTGTCGTCTCACCCAAAGCCCACATAGACATGCAAAGCCCGCCCGTATAGGACGCTGATTGGTCCGTCCGGAACCAGGCCGGAGTCAACCCAATAGATTGGAGCGTGACCAGATGGATTTGTGAAACAAAGATTTGTGACACAAACCATCTGGCAGAGCCAGGTTATCAAGGAATAGGCATGTACAAGAAAAGCTGCCACTCTCCACGTCACGCTGACCCTCCGTACCTCTGCAGCCACCTGTAATGTCCTACTTGATTTCTTCAAATTTATCAAAGAGGAATGGAAGAGTAATGGGGATGTAAGAAAACAAAGTCCACTAGGGACGTGTACTACATCATTCAGATTTAACACCACCATCTGTTTCATGGCGCCCGGGAATGGCAACATCCGTGCTTAAAAATGAGCCATTCACGGAGATGACAGATGCCTGGGAGAGGCAGGCTCTTACCTGTGGAATCAGGTTCCTGATGAGAGACACACTCATCTAATAGGCGTTGTGTTTGTTCCTGAAGGTCCAGGCCAGAGCTTTAGACAGATTGCTTTTCTTCGTGTCTTGGCCAGTTGAAGTGCTGGGAGACACAGAGCAGCGGACGCCTTCCGCTAATGAATGTCAAATCAAAAGCTGACCTATTTAGAAAGTCAAAGCACTTTCACACCTATGACAGGGCAATATCTCTACTGAGATTTAACCACCCCAGGCACCTCATCTCATGCTCGTCTCATGCTGCCAGCTGTGCACTTGACTAGGCAAAGCTGTGATTTGGGATCAGTGATGATAAACGTAGAATGTACAAGGGAATGTCAAAGGTTTTCAGTTGAAAGTTGCCTGAAGTTATTTCTCCACTCATACTAGTAAACTATTACCCACTGACAACATTTTCAATATACAGCTTTTCTCTTCTTCTTTTTTGCATACAGAGCACTGTGTTTACGCCATTAGTTCACTTCTTAGACCGCTGATTGATGTTAAAATGTGCTGCAGGGCATTCGACTGTGCTGAACTTTGGGCCACACATACCAGAAATTTCACCCGCATTTCACTTTGACCTTCAGGATGCATCTCAGGACTCACCAATCTCTGTAATTGAGAAGGGAAAGTCACTCATGGAGAGAAGTTGTGTAGGGATATTGATAAAATGTCACTCCAGAAATTAGAAGCACCTAACAGCTTTTGCTGCACTCTTCCTCTTTGTGCAAAGAGCAGGTCTGACCTGGCAGCTTTCAACATACCAGACCACAATTATTGGTCCTTGTGGCCTTTAAGAGTAAAGTGAAAGAAGAAAAAAAAAAAAACACATTTCACAGGCATCTGAGCTCCGGGTTTTTGTGAGGAATAAATCCAGACCGACTACAGCTTGTGAGCAAATCTCTGAACTAGTGTTCCCTGTGCTGTAAGGCAGCCTGGTTCATGTGATTTGTGTTGTTTTATTGTTAAATTTGAGAGAGAGTTGTACATGAGAGCCCAAGATTATCCACGATTTGGCATATGTCTGGAAGCCCCGGTGCCCAATGTGAATTGTGGCAAATTGATTTTCTGACATTCATAAAAATTTATGTTTATTTAGAGGGGACCACTCTGGAATATACCCTGGCATTTTAGCATAGTGTGAAATCTAATTATTTAGTATCCTGTCAGGTCTTGTCATGGGGTACACAACATGGTGAGCTAAAACATGCATTCAGTTGTCGCATGTCTCTCTCTCTCTCTCTCTCTCTCTCTCTCTCTCTCTCTCTCTCTCTCTCTCTCTCTCTCTCTCTCTCTCTCCACACCAATGAGTGACTTGACATCCATGGCAGATGCAAGGTGGCACCTCTGCCAGAGCAACAACAGCTGGCCTCATTTTGTGAAGGGAGACTACATTAGCACAAGGGAAAAGCCGTGTTTGCTGTTGTTGGGTTTGCATTGTTTGTAGTTGAATCATGAGCTGTGCAAAATGTATGCTAAGCCTGACTTAAGGTGCAAACCTTTTTAGGGAGCTGTCACATGTCTCATTAAGTATAGTGCTCATAGTGCTTTTAAATAGATTCCTTCCTCTGTCCCCAATTGGTCATGTTATTTTGTTTATTTAGAAAACAATATAAGTAAATCAGCTTGTCATGATGTCGCTATTAAATGGCATCATCAGTGTAGTATTCTACTCAAGTATACATTGCTCAAATTTTGTTTTAGTAGAAGTACAAGAAAAGTGACCAAGTTACATTTATAAATCAAATAAAATGTGGTATATACAGTATGATCTTTCCCGTGCAATGACAGCAGAGTTCAATATGTTTTAAAATAACGTTTTCAAAATATGATTCTGAAATTCATGTTATTATTCAATCTATAATATAACAACTGAAAATGTATATCCCTGTTATTCAATAACATTACTACATTGATGTTTCTTTTGCTATTAGCTATCCAACTAGCTAGCAAGGCTAGCGAACTAGCTAGACAACAACCAGGCTAACATAAACCAATAGTAGCCTACTGTAGCTGGATGGATGACTTTTTGGCTAATGTTAATTAAGCTACAGTCATGGATACATTTGAGTATTTAATGTTCCAGTTAGTTAACTTAACGTTTCCTCCACATGCTTTAGCAGGTTTGATGCAGATGTAATTTATGACTGGCCAGCTGATGCAGTGCTTATGGAGAGCCTCCAAAAATTTTACTCTGTAATGGATGCAAATAAAAATTTTGCAAAGTATAATACTTAAGTCAAAATTTACTTCAATAAGAGTAAAATGACTGACTTCATAAATTCTTCAAAGCAGGGACAAAAGAAGCACTTTTTGGTTTGTTCCTAATTACTCAAAATCAATAGAGGCAGAGTAACCATACTTTATGGTAAGCAACATGTGCTCTAACATCAACAACAATCATTTATTTAAAAAAAATAACGATTCCAATCTAATTAGACTGAAAGTATAAATATCGTACTGCTTCTTTTGTCCCTTGACAAAAGAAGCGTATGAGTGGGACAAAAGAAGCAGTTTTTTTGCTTTACATGTAAGGCTCATTGCCTGTGACACACGTCCTTTCAGTTGTAAATCTATATTGATTTAAATAGTAGTCTGTTTTAAATATGTCAAAATTATGAAAATGACAGATGCGTAAAAGTCACTTAGTAACAGCTCAGTTGTCACCCACCGTGGATTATTACATATCTTTGAACACTATTTTGCAGCTCTGATAATAATCTATTGCAGTTTAAGATACTTTTCATCAGTAATTAGTACTAACCAATCGTCTGCATCAGTCATGCTCTCTCATCGTGTCTTGTTTTAAGGTGACCGTGTTGTAGTAGCATAGTGCTTCTTCTGTCCCTCTCCTGTCTCCCGCAACATTTCCCTGTATAGCACCCAACATTAGGTAGCATGATACATGGAACCTATGCTAACTTTCAGTCCCCAGATAGGTTTATAAAATGGCATACGTTTGTAATCTCCAATAAATAAACACAAGTAGAAAATCGGAAAACAGTTCCAGTTTCAAAATGTTACTTTCAACACAAAAAATACAGTTTCGGGGATATCTCTGGTAAAATAAGTTGGATTGCTCAGAATTTTTGCAGAAGAGTTGTATTAACATAATGACTTCACAACATGTCCTGACTTCCGTGCTACTTTTGTCCCGGCTTTCCCCTACACAAGTCCAGATTCTGCACAGTCCCACGGCACAATATAAATCTAATTTATTGTCAGTTTAATTGAAAGTGATCTCAGCTCTCTGGCTCCCTAGTTGAGCTGTCTTCATTTCTTCTATGGAGAATACAGTAATGTTAGGCTTCTTGGCTAGCTAGCTAACATTAGCAACTGAACCATTAGCAAACCTAGCTTATAGCATATTACACACATACACTACGTAATATATACTGTATGCATCGATTATACAGCAATGCACTTAAAATGCAATTAAATGGCATATGTGTAAGATACATATTTAGCTAAATATTTCATACATCACTGTATGGTGGCAGTCCATGCAAACTAATAGATGAAAAACTGAAGAGTACGCGTTCTGCTGTTGTGTGACGTCCGGTGAATTCATTTGCATACGAGAGGAAGATTATGGGAATTATTGAAAATTCGCAAGATTCATAATTAACGTAACTTTTTCACAATAATACAACTTATTTTTATTAAGTGGATACAGCTCAATAAAGAGCAGACTTAATAGCAGATTCAATTTGTAGAAATACATTTCCTCAAGTACTGCAAGCCGTGATGTAATTTGATAGAGGAGTGAATGTCTCAGCCCTGACTGATAGACCTGAATTTGGCTCTTTAAGGTCATGGCGTAAAAAGATACTCAATTACAGTAACGAGACTACATGCAATTCGTTACTTCCACTCTCGTGCGTCATTACTGTCACCCCTAGTTGCCCTCAGAAGTGGTGTTGTGTTGATGTGGTGTGTTGAGGCATATATGGGGCCTTCAGCGCTCTAATCCGGAGAGAAGACAGGTGCTGCTGTCACTGACAGACTGACAGGCGGGCCGAGAGGACCCAGCTGTGATGGCTGGCGTCGGCTCAGTGGCAGCCTTATGATGAATTGCCTCTCTTGAATGATAGCAGTGTTACTGAATGATACTGACGCAGGATTGTTCTGTCAGCATCTCACCGGCGACTGCAGATACACAAATAAATAAATAAATAAGCAAGAAATGAACCACTCTGCAACTTGCCCCCCTTCTTTTTATTTTTCATTAAAGTTGCCATTTCTCATAGATCTTCATATGCGGTGATATGGAACTGTAGGTTTGTGCAAAAATATGGCTAAGGAAATTGCCTTGTGAAACCACAAATGTAGCCGAACTTTTGAGTGATTGGAAGTGTCTGTTTTCTTTCTACTTTTATGTCCAACAGAGTATAGTTGAAAAACGCCTCCTGTGTGTTTTCCTCAGTGACACCGTATACTCTGTGATCGCATACTGCTAAATATGACTTTGATGTTCTCCCATAATAGGCCTACTGAAAATGAGTAATTTATATTCCATTTATCTGCTGATAACTGCAATTTGTGTGATGCAAAGTATATCATTTTGACCAATAGATTCTGATTTCCAACTAACTGTTCTCTGTTTTCACAGCTCAGATGACTACTATGAGTATGGACACAGTGGGGAATCATATGATTCCTATGGTGAGTTGCAGTTTTCTCTTGAAATGTCCCCCCCACTGATAATGTGATATGATGCAATGCAGATGCAGTTGTGCAGCATGGTTCTGTAAAGTAGTCTGTACCCCCGTTATATAGATAAAACATACACATCACAGTATTGTAGGCTGCTACTCTGCAGTATAGAGGGTCTCTAATTCAGCCATTACTAAAAAGTACACTTTTTGCTTTTCAACGTTTTTTTTTTTTTACTTCACAGTGAGATCTAGTAAGGATTGCTTGAAAGATTTGATCTGTCATCTACTGAATCATATTCAGCTCAAATCTTGACATTTACACCTAATTGGTGAATAATTTGAATGAAAACAGCGGAAGTTTGTTGTCCAGTTCATTCAGTTAGAGAAATGACAGACATCAACACACGTGACCCACAATTGTTCAGCTCAAATAGAGATTGTGCCATATTGTCAGAACACAACCATTAGATCGTCCTCTTAATTCCTGAGTCTAAGGTGCCAGCTAAGGTGCCATAGAGTCTAGTTAACAGTATGTGCCCTCAGACTAAGGGCACGTTCACACCAAGCCTGTTTGTAGTGGTTCAATCTAAATCTGGAGCGTTTACTCCTTTAGTTCGGTTTGTTTGGCCAGATAAGAACAATGCCATTCGAACTCTGGTGGCAGCAAATAACCGCACGAGACGCCTGGAAATGCCAGTCTCAGTCCTCTCCCAAGAAAACTCTGGTGCGATTTGTTAGGGGAACTACAGGAAACTACCCCAAGACGCAAGATTTATGGGTATAAGGATAGCCAGCGAAGGCAAAGCGAGGGCAAACTGATGCTCATATTCAGCTGTTTCTTCATGTGTTCTTACCTGGTAAGAACATCAGAGAAGGTAAATTACAGCAAAGAGCGCAGACAAGTCCGTCATGCTTAGCTAAAGTTACAGGGACTGGAATCGGATTTGTTTTGACTCAGCCCCCCACCAAAATCCCTAACCTGGCGGGATGACAGGTCACCAAAACTCTGTCCAATAAACGAGCTACTAGTGAGTCCATATGACCTTTGTTTACAAGCCCTGGTTCGCTTGTAATTTGGCAGTGTGAACCTAAATGAACCAAATACAAAAATGCAACAAAGTCAAAGTTTCAGACCAAAGAAAACCAACTGTAGGTGTGATCGCACCCTGAGAGTTTGCTGGTGCAATACCCATTCATGTCTGGCTTGGCACTCATGAGATTGCTTTAGGTGTAAGGCCATTCCAAATAACTAGTCTCCTGTTGGGATGTTGTACATGAAGTTTAAAAAATATAGCTACAGTTGCCATAAAGTACACACAAGTCAACATCTCAGTGTTTTGACAAGATATGAAGCCAGCCAAGGTCGCGTCTGCTGCAAAGTCATCTAATACATAGAGTGCAACAGAATGAGAGTGGAGCTAATACTGCACATGCCATGGTGCTGTTCAGCTCCAGGTTAATCCTTCTCTGGTAATGAGATATACACAGCACTATGTACCATCCATACGACCACACTGAGAAGGTTCTCTAAGGACTCTGTAGGTGTTAGATGCACAACTTTACCATACTGTGTGTGTGTTTGTGTGTGTGTGTGTGTGTGGTGGAAAATGCATTAATAACGATTAACTCATTATTGCAGTTATTTACTAGAGGCTCGGGTTCAATTTGTAGTGTTGCTTACAACATGCTGGTGCATTTAATCATCTGAGAAAAATCTATTCTGACCATGCAGCTGTAAACTTAACTTAACTTAACCAATACTTGTTTGAGGAAAGTTCCCCAACTTTGCCTACCACACAAGTGGAAGAACCAAGCAACATCAACTCACTAGAGTATCATGTACCTACACATACAAAGGAAAACAGCACAGCACATAGGTCACAGAGAAAAGGGCGCTCGACAGTTCAAAGGAAACCAGATAAACAGGGTTGATGTGCATCCTTGTTCTCAACACACAAGGTTACCTTGGTCCATTTCTTTAAAGTGACTGTCAGTGAAAGGGTGACAGGTTTAATTAAGGAGTATTGGTTATGGGCTGCCAACAGAGAGCCTGCCACTGAAAAAAAACCAACCCTTTGTGAGCCTCAGCTCTAGGGAAGAGTCTCTGCTGGCTGGAGATCAGACAAACGGTGCTATCGATACTGGCACTTTCACATTGACAGGACCGGGGGGGGTGAACAGGGGCTGATTTGGGCTAATGGTAATTGTGACCTTTTTGCTGGGAGCCACTAAACGGGTCCTTTTAAAGTAGCTATTTGATCCTCTCATTCAATTATCTGAGATGCATCCTTCCAGGTGAAAATCTGGCTTCTCGGTCTGAGTCTCTGTTTGCGTTCCAGGCTTGAAACGGTGCTTTTGTCATTAGATTAGCCACATCAATACCAGACATGAAAAGTGCTCTGAATTCTGTGATGCATTGTTTTCACAGAAGAGACCATATTTACAAAATGTGCATAGAGCTTGAAAGACTTACATGAATGATTATGAGTGCATGATTAAGCTAGTTATACAAACATAACTCCTCTTAAATCATTCATCATCCATCCGTTTCTTTTCCTCTTCATCAGGTCAGGAAGAGTGGGCAAATCGCAGCAAGGCACCATCAGCACGAACAACCAAGGGAGTGTACAGAGATCAGCCATACTCCAGATATTGAACTGTTTATACCACCTGCACCTGAGTCCTCATGGCTGTTTCAACTCAAGTAATGGATTTTTTATGGACGCTCCCACCTTTTTAGAATTGAAATGAAACTAAACCACCTAATAACACAAAGGAAACGGTGATAGCAAATACAATGAATCAATAAAACTGGTTTTTAAATGGCAGCCCCTGATTACAAAACGTATTCCCAGTGGGCAAAATATGTAAAGCAATTTAGGTAATCTATCCTTTCCTCTAGGAGAAAATCGACGGGACATTCAGATTAAGATAGTACATTAAGTTTCTCTCTCAGCTATGTGATTGTAAAGAATGACATTGTATCGAGCTATTTTACTTGGTAATGATGACTAAATCACTATAAGATGGTGATACAATGTTTCTACACAGCTGCCAGTGCAACTTAATTTATCACCCTCTATTCTTTAAACCTTGAAATGCGTGGTTGATCAATTTAAAATGTAGTAGTTTAGTTGTAGGAAAGTGCAGTACTGTAGATATTTTTCTGAGGGGTAATTGGTGAATTGTGTCCCTTGTAAATTATACCTTTACAAAATGAAAAGAGAAAAGTCATACTGTATACATATTGTATTGCTGTTTTTTCCTTTTTGTAAGATAATAGTTTTTAGTGTTAAAGGGCTTATAAAAGCATGGTGTGGAACTGTGGATATTGTCAGTTTTATTCTTAAAGCCTATGTACTGTAGTTGTGTTCATGATTATTCCCCTAATACATCCCCTTTAATACATCTTAAATAGTTTGTCATATTTTCTGTAAACCAAATAACCATATTTGCAAAACCAGGAGCTTTTGAATTTTTGTGATTTTTTTAGAGGCTCTAAACAAGTAATTTCAATGTCATTTTTTGAATTGAAGAAATCAAGATACTTTTCTGACTTTGTAGGCCTAATAATCAATTTTCAGATGCTAAATCAAATACTGGAGAATTGCTAAGCTTTCCCATCTAGAGATTTGTTCAACTATATTCATTTTGAGCTTATGTAAGCCCTTTAATATTTTCTTCTTGGTTGATGCTGAATAAACATTTTGAAAGAAATTTGTGTTCAAGAGAATAATTATGTCCTCATAAAAAGAAACTATAATCTAAACTAACAAACCTATATGATAAAGCTTGATAATCAGTTTGGAATGTTTAGCCACTATAGTTTTATACTTACTGTGAACACCTCAAACGTGTTACATTGCAACCCAAATTTCCCCACGGGGACAATAAAGTTGCTATTCTATTCTATTCTATTCTATACAGCCCCCATTTTACAGCCTATGATGAATTAAAACACAATGTATATAACTGAGTGATGCAAAACAACATAAAACATAATATGTTCCAGCATAAAATCCAAATGCCAAAAGTGGTAACAGCATGGCATTAAAAAAAATACTTGCAAACAGTACAAACAACAGAATGGCTGTTTGTGACCTTGTATATGACCTTTGTAATCAGATAAGAATGGTTTACTATTTGCATTTGAACACCATGTGATGCACTTTGTAGGAAATCTCATAGTTATCCATAACGAAATCCTCATTCTTGACACCACTTTGCTTGCTCATGCGATACGATGTGAGGCAAACGGTGATCTCTTTAAAGATCATCAGTAAACGCACAGCTACATTTCACAAACTCTGGTCGTAGCATCGCAGGAAAGCCTCTCGGAGCTTCTCTAGGGCTATGTTCAGTACAGTATGGGGGATTTCTTTCTCTTGTTGTTTTGCTCTTTCTGTTCTCCTCCGGTCATGTGACCCTCTCCCAGTCGTTTAAAGAGCCTGCCTTTGCCCCGTCCATTAAAGAGACTCTAAATGACCCCCAGCTGACCTCCTGCAGAGAGAGGATGGCAGTAGCTGTTTAAAAAGACCTCCGTCCCACAAGGTAAACAAACTGACCCAGTTTAACCTCACCCCTAACGTAGTTGGACATAAACTCTCTCTAAAACTAAAATGTAACATGTTTTCCTGTCTCTTTTAAGTCTTGCCATAATCTAGCCACAAAGCTGGGAATAATTAGAAGAAAAAAATCTGTAAAAAAGTATGATAAATAGCAGTAATATTTCAACAAATTGTATGATGAAATAACTTTATCCCTAAGACTTTGATCAAATATGTGCTGTGTTAAGATACTTTAACAATAAAATATAATGTATCTTTGGCATTGTTTGGATATTCTCAGTGCCAATATCGCTTCATGTGGTGGATTTGTATGGTCATACTGTTGTTTTTATTCCATTCTAGGTTGGCGTACAGCTTCTACCAGACAATCATCCATCTGAGTTTCTCATGAGTGCTAAAGGTACGTTCTTTGCTGCATAATGTTTTTGATATTTTTGAATGTACACACTAGAATATACTGTAACATACTGAAATGTCATATAGATCAGTGGTTCCCAAAGTGGGGTCTGGGGACCTCCAAGGGTCCAAAAGTTCCAGGGGATCCACAACAAAATGAAGAATAGTTTAATGTCACTATTATTTCACTCATTAAAAGTTAGCACAATGAGAGAATGTATAAGGATGATTATTTTGATCTATGTTACTCTCCACTGGTATCAGCCCATGCAGTATAAACAGATATATAATTCTAAGCTAAATCATAGAAATACTAAATCTCCAATGGGGGGATTAATCTGTTTGGGGCTTCTTGATATGAAAACGCTTGGGAAGTAGAATATTAAATATTCTACAGAGGACACAACATTATCATGACATATCAAAATTTTATATGATTTTGAGGCAAGTTGATGTTCTCTTGACGGGTGTTTAGTGTTGGAAATCTTTTTCCGGGGCTCAGGAAATCCTTCAGGATCGTCTCCAGTTTGGAAGCACAACCCTTAGCTTTCCTGTTATACCCTTCCACAATCCCCTCAGGCGTTCCTATGCCTGGCGGAGTCTCTGCCACCCTTTGTGCCCATGCAATTAGTGTATAAGAGCACTCTGTGCCATCTGAACCACAACGGGGTTCCTCCTGCTGCAGTCATTTGAAACTGACACCCTGTGCTTCTATTAAGCAGAGAAACGTAATGCCTGATTTATTGCCTTTGCCAAAAAACACTCCAACCTTGAAGAGCAGATACCAGAATGTGCTAAAAGAAGGATCCTGTAAAGAGATTTTTTTAGTTTTAGTTTGGCTCCTTTAGTTTTTGTTTATGCTGTTCTTCTTCTTCCTCCTCCTCCTTATCCTCCTCCTCTTCCGTTCCCTGATAGACTTTTTGGGTGATTTGAGGATGAACCACACACAAGCTTCTTTCCAAAAATGTTGCTGAATGTCAAACCCAACCCTGAAAAGGCCCGGCAGAGAATGAAAAAGGCAAAAGCAACCTCACAATGGATCTCTCTCCGTGGCCAAATGGTGGACATTCAATTTTCACAGTCTGAACTGAGGTGAATTCTGCAGGGAATGAGACAGAGTGACCTGTTGAGATTCAGAAAAGGGGAAAAAAGATAATGTGTGTATCGCACTTCCTCAGTCTGCAGAGTGAGAGAGAGGAAACCCGCAAGGCAAATGGAGTTCCTCATCCTCCGGGACTCTCTGTCTGAGTATATTTCCTTCAGAGGTTCACCGACTCTGTATACATTTTACATACATAAAGACTGTGAACCTGCCCTGAGTCTTTGTTGACTCAGACTGTTATAAGGGGGAATGTGTCTCCCCCTTTCATTAGACATTAACTGTCGTCTACCAGGGATAGTCAATGTTCTAATTGAAAGGGGGAGACACATTCCCCCTTATAACAGTCTGAG
>OMLI01018418.1:0-20212 GCA_900302605.1 Rondeletia loricata
TGTGTGTGTGTGTAGGTGTGCATATGCTCACACATGTATTTCTATATGTGTATGCTGTTAATTGTATGTATGTTGCGGTGTGAGCCCAGTCTGTGCCCTCTACATGTGAACCGTGGTCAGACAGAAACAAGGCCATCCTCCAGCTGGAGTGATGCTTTATGTCCCAGCCTGCACCACTGCACCTGGTTCAGCTGAGTTGGCTGGAAGCTTAAACAAAATGGGACAGCAAACAGAAGGGACTGGTGAGCTAATTGAAGCCCTTCTGTTCCCTTCCTGTGGTTAGACCTCCATTTACAGACAGAAAGGCCAGAAATAATTATTTTCTTCAGTCAAATGAATAGGTGGCATACATCTCAGATATATTTGAATATATTTGATTGATAGGTGGAGACATATTAATATGTAATACTAGCATACAATCTAAAATAATATAATGATGTCTGTGTTATCTATTTCAGTTACTGTCAGAACAACCAATCCTCATTTAAACAAAATTATCACCTGCTTCATCAGGGGAGAGAGTTAATTACTAGGCTCCTTCTCAAGTCAAGGTTAATATGAGGGCTTCACTTTGGTGAAAAAAAGACATCCTCCTAATCCTCCCTTCCCAATGGCCTTGGTGATGGTATTGCCACTAACATGGTCTTCAATCCAACATAATTATAGACTAAACTTTCCCTGCTGCATCAATTGCATTTCCAAACCTACGTTTGTTTTGCATTTTACAGCTGATGTTAAAATAGGAGTGCGCCCCACCTGTTCCATTTTATTGTTTTGCATTTGCTATATTTGTAATGCTGTTCAAGTCTATCTAAAGTGGAGTTAGAGAAAAGTCGAAAAAACAAATCGAAAATGCAGCATGTATACAGTACTGTCATGTCTGTACCATGTTCTGATTCATATAAGAGAATGCTTCATGATTCACTAACAAAACTACAGGACAAATACATGCACACCGATACTTTAAGATGAGTAGACCACAAGATTGTCATGTTAGACATGAAACCTGTGGATATTTATGACATTTAAAAAGTGAGGCTCATATGACATCTGACCAAAAGTACATTTCCAAGGAATATAAATACACACAGCTACTGAAATCCAAAGCCTGTGAGTAGAGCGCCCCTAGAGAAGGAAAGGAGAGGATCTTAGTCATAGAGACTAAAAAATAGAACTACTTAATTTGAATCCCTTCCTCAAATACCACCAAATGGATTGTGTAAATATCCCCAGTATTCTTACAATCATAACACTCACAAAATGCATTTCCTTTTCACTAACCAACAAAGTAATAACCAAGTCAAGACTTTAAATTCTAGGCCTACTACTTTCACACAATTTACACACTTAACAATGAAATGCTAAATTTTCTGGACATTCAAGGCCAAAACCTCATTCTATCATTGTTTGTGTGAGATTCCACAAATTGAATATCTTATTAACAATACCTTTACACATTTGGTGTCATGGTGTCACTTCAAACATATGACGACATGGGACCTTTGAAAGCACTGAAAAGTACCCTGAGGGAAAGGACCCTATTGTTCACTAACAATAAAGTTTAGAGCTTTATTCATCGTCTGGTAGTCCTACCTCTTTCACTTTTACACACCCATAGTCAGTGATCGGCCCAAGACCCCTTTGACCCCTGTCCTTTAAACCTGCTACCCTTTCCAGTGGGGCGAAAAGAGATGGGGGCTTGATACTGGCTGTCAGTCATGGCCAACTGCCTTAAGTCTTTGTGATGCAAACACTTGGGAAACTGACAGACAGCAGGAAGTTTAGAAAGATAAAGTCTAAGGAATGCGTGCAGGCAAATTATTCCTCAGTAATAGGCCCTCTATGGTGTCAATGTGCATGAGTATGAAATATTAAATGATTCCTACCGTTGTCTTCAACAGTGAAGTAGAAGATATCACTTGTTGCGTTGCTCCCATCCAACAATGCGTAACAGATCTTCATGTCATCAATATCAGCTGATGGTATGAGAAACATAGGGAGATAGAGTACAAGGTGAAAACCTCTACACTTGCTAAGGTAATTGAGAAGATTAGCCCACTTTTTACAGAGCGTTAGTAACAGCCCTCAGGCTTTCATTTAAATGATATGAAAGACAAAATAAATGTGTTTTTAAAAGTTCAGAAGTGCTGATATTTTACCAATTCATCCATCAGAATTTAGAAATATCAGAAAATCATCCTACAGTTCAATCTATTATTATTATTATTATTATTATTATTATTATTATTATTATTATTAGTAGTAGTAGTAGTAGTAGTAGTAGTAGTAGTAGTAATCATTATTCCTCCACATACATTTAATATCTATGATGCTATGATCATAGTTATTACAACATTCCTTTATTAATTATCATTAAATTCTTTCATAAGGTATTAGAGGATAGTACATTGAAATTTTAAAAATCCTATCTCACAACAGATTTAATGGTGTGACGTTAGCTTACCTTGTGTGAAGGTCTTGATGCTGTCATTGCCCAAGGCGGTGTTCATAATGAAGCCATGCAGAGGAGCCTCAGACACAGTGTATTTCAGGACCTTCTGGGGACTGTCGCGGTCCTCACATCTAAGGGCCTTACTGGTGATCAGGAAACCCAGGTGGCCTGTGTGAAGGACCCTAAGTGAGGCAGCGGCCTTATTGACCACAATCTGGGGGACACCATTGTCCACTGTGTTGATGTGAATGGTCATCATCTGGGGCTTGCGTGTCTCATACACAGTGTCAGGAAAGATGTAAAAATCAGTATGTGTGCCGTCCGTGACAGTGAAAGAGAAGCTGTCCTCATTGGTCTCAGTGCCATCGTGCTTATAGGTGATAAGGTTCTCATTCAGGTCTTGCTTGGTAAAGGTAGTGATTGGTTGGGTGTTATTGAAAAGCAACTGTCCGTGCACTGGCACCTGGGTGACTATGAAGCGCAGCAGGTTGTCTGGGGTGTCCCGATCCTCAACTGTCAACTCAAATGGTGTGATGAGCTTGGTTTCTCCCTCTCCCACAACCAGTTTGTGTACGGTCAAGACAGGTTTCTTATTATCTACATCAGTGATGGACACTCTGAAGGTACGGAAGACAGGGTTGTAGCCATCTGTTACCTCAAACTCAAAGCTGTCCATCTTCATCTCATCATCAGAGGTGTGGATATAGTAGATCTTGTTGCCAGCAAGCTGCAGTTGGGTGAAGGTGGAGATGGGAACACCTGGGTAGTCAGTGCTCTCTAGATGGCCTCTGCTGGGGGCTCGTGTGATACTAAAGCTGAGGTATTCATCAGGACTGTTGATATCAGTGGTGCTGAGGAGGTCAGTGGTAAGGGTTACTTTGCCTCCTTCTTTGAGAGTTACACCTTTGTTAATAACATCTGGAAAGACCATGTCAATACTTCCAATGTTGATGTAAAAGTAACGGTCAATAAGGGGATTGATGCCATCTGTGACATCAAACTTCAGCAGGTCACGAATTCCCTCTTGGCCTGTGTGCACATACTGGATGAGCTGTTTGTCAATTTCATCCTGTGTGAAGTTCATCCCAAGGGTGATATTGCCCATAACGTCACCAAACTTGCTAATACGCTGAAGATAGCCTTGGCTTGGGCCATAACGCACAACATATGTTAGCTCTTTGTCTTCAGAGTCAAGGTCGGTGGCCTTCAAAACCTTGTTACTGATGACCTTGGTCTCTCCGATCTCAACTTCAAGACCATCATTTATAGCCATTCTTGGTGTCTCATCATCAACAGGAATAACCATGATAAGAACTTTTTTTTCCACATTGTGTTTCCCATCTGAGAGCCTGATTTCAAAGCTGTCCTCTTTGGTCTCTGAGTCATCATGTTCATAGACAATGTTGGATGCCTCTTTGATCTGTTCCAAGTTGAACTTGTCCACAGGGATGGTGCCAGTGCTGAGCTGCTGAACAATTGTACCATGCTTGGGGTTTTTGATGATCTCAAAGTACAGCTCATCTCCAGGGATATCAGCATCAGCTGCATTCAGGATTGGTGTGTCAATGACCAGACTCATGCCCTCCATTACCACAAACTCACGGATGAAAATCTCAGGCTTCTCATCATTGGCTGGAATGATGACTATGGGGAAGAAGTGCCGCTCAGAGAAGTTAATACCATCTGAACAGCGGAAGGTGAAACGGTCTTCCACAGGTTCGACCCCTTTGTGGATGCTTTGGACATAGTAGATATGACCAAGGCCAACATCTTTTATGCTAAAGGCAGTGATAGCTGTGCCTGCCCTAGATTTCTCAGAGCCTGCAGCTGGGGAGATATTCTCCACATAGCCAGATGTTGGTTGGACAATGATGGTGCACAGGATATCATCATTGTCTGTGTCAATATCCTCAGTTTGGATGTGCTCCAGAGTAATGACATTCTTCTCCCCTTCCACTACTACAAACTGCTCTCCAACACTGACAATAGGTGGAATGCTGTCAACAGGGAGAATGGTGACGTGAACTCTCACACCTTGGACCTTATTGCCCCCGACGACCCATTCATCTGACAAATCGGACAGGGTAAGGTTGAAGGAGTCATGTTCTTTGACTGGTCCAATTTCACCAGATGTGTGAGCATACACCACTCCCCCATTGATGATGTCCTGCTGGGTGAATCTCTCAGCCGGGGCACCATTGACCAGGATCTCACCTAACCTGGGAGGCTCTTCCACTATGAAAGTGAGAATGAGGTCATCTGTGTCTTCATCACGGCCCTGAATCACATTGCTTGTAATCTCTGTCGCTCCATTCTCCAGTACATCAATGTATGTTCCAAGCAGACCAGCTGGGAGCATAATAGTGGGGGCCTCGTCATCAACTGGCTCAATGGTGATCTTAATGATGATGGGTACCTCATGGAAACCATCACTGACATCAAGCTTGATGACATCGCTGAGGGATTCCTCTCCACTATGGATGTAAGTTAGGCGAGAATTTGCTATGTCTTCTAACATGAATGTCTCACCGTTTGACATGTCAATCCCCAAATACTGCAGCTGCCCATAGTGAGGAATCTGGGTCACAGTGAATATAATATTTTCATCATCTGTATCCGTGTCTGTGGCATGCAGCTCTTTCTTAGTGATGATATATATACTTCTTTCCATAACAGTGAACCCACTGTTGGTGATAACTGGGGGTTTGTTGTCAACTGGCTGTAAGAAAATGGTGAATAGTCCATCTGCCGAGTTACCAGCAGTGTCTTCCACAATGAATGTGAACTGAACAACTTTTGGAGTGATGCCCAGTTCCTGGTCAGGAGGCTTGTAAGCCACTTTGTGGTGATTGACCTGTGCCTGCGTGAACTCAGTGATTGCAGTGTCAGGGCTGTCAGTCAGAACAATTTCACCCAGGGGGGCTGGGTTGTTCTCATCTGTGTCAGTTGGGGACTTAATGATGGTGTACTTCAGGTCCCTGTCATCTGAATCTAGATCAGCGTAACACAAAAATGTCTTCTTGAAGTGTGTCAGCTCATACTCTTGGACTGTCATATGAAGGGTGGTGCCTGGATAAAGCTCTGGGGGGAGGTCATCAACAGGGTGGATTTTGATGGTGAATATGTGTTCGCCTGATTGATTAGGAGGGTCGTTATCATCTTGGACCCGGAACACAAACTGGTCAATTACAGTGGTGGTGCTATGGGGTCCAATGTGACGATAGAACAGCTTTCCATCAAGAATATCTTGCTGAAACCATTCAGTCACCACCTGCTCAAACATCTCATCTGTCTCACTGAACTTCCAGAGAGAGGGGTCAGAGGGAGGCTCCACTTGTCTGAGAAGTAGCTCCCCCACAGTAGAGTAAGGGGCTTCCAGTATAAACTTAATGGTAGAGTCTTCTGAATCAATATCTGTGGCACTCAGAATGAAAGGAGAGATCTGCATGACTTCATTCTTGAACAGCACCAGGCCAGTGTTAGCATTGATAATAGGGGGCTCATCGTCAGTGGGGACAATAGTGATGGGGAACAAAAATTCTACATCGCTACTGCCATCAGTCATTCTCAAAATAATGTTGTCACTGTAGGTGTCACTGCCATCATGCTGGTACACCACAATACCGGCATCTAGATCAGTAGGTGTAAAGAATTTCCTACGAGCGCCAAGTATGGTCAATTCACCGTGTTTTAAGCCATCCACAACAGTAATTCTCACATCTTCCAGGTTATCCTCGTCACTGATCTCT
The DNA here is from genome assembly GCA_900302605.1 of Rondeletia loricata. Classification (NCBI taxonomy): domain Eukaryota; kingdom Metazoa; phylum Chordata; class Actinopteri; order Beryciformes; family Rondeletiidae; genus Rondeletia; species Rondeletia loricata. The sequence goes on from OMLI01018418.1 coordinate 6,202, forward strand.
AAATTCTGTGAGCTGGAGAGGGCTCGGGACTGCCCTTCAAACAATAGCTGCCCTGTATTTTTGGTTGCTACAGGAGCCAAGGTATTCATAGGCTTCACCACAATCATAAAAGCAAAAGTTTCAGACACAGCGCCATCGGTGTCTACAATTTCAAACTCTAGCTGGAAAATCCTCTCTACATCTGAGTCCTCTGAGGGGGGCTTGTAGGCTATTTTAAGATCTTTGATGTCTCTCTGATAGAAGGAGGTGATAGGCATGTTTTGATCATCTGTGCTGATGATATAGCCCTGTTGATGGCCCATGGGTGAGGTAATGTTGAAAATTAAATCATCTGGATCAGATTCAACATCTTCAGCAGCCAGCATATCACTTGTAATAGCTGTCATCACAAACTGATCAATCTCCATCATCATCATGGCTACAAAGCTGGGCTTCGGGGCTGTATTCTCCGCACCCTCTTTGATTCTAACCATCATCTGGAAATGCTCTTGCATTATGGTGTTGCCTTCATTATCCTGCAGTTCTACCATCATTGGAATATAGTCTCTGTTTGGTGAGTTGGTTTTAGCGGTGTGCTTGTAGCGAATGCCTTGTTTAACAAACTCATCACAGTCAACCATTTGGCCATTGGTAGAGTTATTCAAAAGTGTGCCATACCTGGGGAGACCTCCAGCGCCGACCAGAGTAGTGATCTTACACTGTGTGACACCTTCCTCATAGGAAAATTCCAGACCCTTTTTGTCAATAGGGTTGCTGTTGCCATTGAGCTTTTCTACTGCAAGGGGCATATTCCTGGTGAGGATCTCGAGCTGCTGGAATACCACCTCCACCTCCAGCATGAAAGGGATGATAACCGTGTCCGTCTGGGAGTCATAACGAAGCTGCAGTTTCACACGATCCTTGCTGGGACTCCGAGATCCCAAATGAGTGTATTTTACTTCATCTGGTCCAAATGCACAGGGGAACTTTTTAGGGGTCAGCATCCCAGGTTTCTGGGCTAGTGGGTCATTGTCCAGAACTGTGATGTGACAGCGGTCACCAGGCTGCACTTCTGTTACCAGGTCATTTACAGGGTCCAAATACACAGACCTCCCAAATGGTACCCTGATCCCATTGTTAGCAATGATGATACTGTCTTCATTAGGTCCAGACCTATGGTGATAGAGGTTAGCTGGGTCAAACGGCTCTGCATCTACTGAGGCAAAGCAGAAGCCTAGAGCAAACATAACAAGGAGGCATCTCAAAAGTGCCCGTGTTTTACAAAGTCGGGAACTTTGCAGACAACCAGCCATATCCACTGCCAGTTGCCTTGCAATTTCTTTTAGAAGTCAGCAGCAATAGGCAGATTCCTCTCCCCCAAAGGCAAAACAAATACTGAGAGAAATAAAAAAAATCTGTGATAGATTGGGCCTTGGATTCTATCTTCTGTGTTCTCTCTCTGTTTCTATGTGGCCACACAGAGACGCAAGTGTAGTGAGTGCTGTGGGGCTGTGCAGGTAATAATGAAACAGTAGACAGTGACAGCCGCAGACTCCTCCTTCTGTCAGCGCAGGGAGGGAGCCTCCTGCCCCCATGGCTAATTTAAGAAAGACCATTGGACAGCCTGTGAAAGTGCTCCCCCAACCCACCCTCACCCTTCTCTCACACAAAAAAGGCCAGATCCATGAATTGTGGGGGAAAACATCCAATGCAATAATCTAATTTACTCTAATGTAGTAATATCTATCCTATCAAACAAAGACATTGTTATTATCTTTGACTGGAATATTCTTTAGTTGATCTGTGAATCTTCAATATTAATAATTTGCTTAATGGTTGCTATATTATAGTAGTTAGTGTTGCTTATTGGCCACATATCACAAATGGATGCCATGTCATGAGGCTACACTTTATGTATGAGTAAGCCTGCTTAAATTTGAGAACTGATGATTTCAGCAGTTCAGCAGTTTGATCATTACACGTTTTACTATTGAAAGTTACTGTGCACTTAAAGAACTGATTGTGCACTGAACTTTGAATTTCTCATTCAAACAACAACGTCACACATTCATTCTTCATTGTATTATTTTTGGAGTGCATGGCAAATACTTTATCAATCGCTGACAGTGGTGCCCTCTATTGGGTAACTGGATAAACAAGGCTGTCTTTGACCCATATTTCTGTCAAAAACAAAAACAACTTTTAAATAAAGCATCAGCAATGCTCATGGATAGCAATCACTTTGTTGAAGATGAGTTTGAATATTAATCCAGACAAATAAATTCCCAAGTAATCTGCCTAGTGGTTTAGAAGTCACTTTGAAGTCAGCTATGTGTTCTGATATATCATCACTAATCTGTATTGTAATTTGACACAGTGCTTCACGTGAACAGAGGGGTCTTTAAGGAGAGCTGGGACCCATGTTAATGAACCATGCCATTTCTTATCATAGTCCCATCAGAATACCCCGGTCAAGGTCAAGTCTGACATCCCAATACTCTCCTCCGCCATAACACAGGGGAATCCTAATGGGACATCGTAGAGTGGCTTTACACCTCAACCTCTTACATCTCTTTATTAAATGAGCTAATGCAGAAATGTAATTGTATTACATTGGATCACTTTGTTTGTTTGTTATATATTTGAAAGAATCTAGATTAAATACATTTTGCGAGAATCAGAATGGATATTAATTCTTTGTTGCAACTTCAACTACCTGTAAATACAAAAAAATCTAAAGTTTATTGTAGCCAGCACAGTAAAAATGAAACAATGCAAATACTAACACATATATTACCTCTCTGACAGGGTCCTTCAAAGGTTTCTGTTCTGTTCACGAGGCAGAGGGCCACTGAGGTCATGTCACTGCATGGGACGTCTCGGCACCGGAGAGCCCTTTGGTCCCACACAGAGCGACCAGCACCTGGCGTCAGCTGGCAGGACAGGTGTATGGACACTGTCTGGTCTCACACACAGAAAAAACACACAGCAGGTCAAAATATTGCTCAAATACTGCTCAAACAATACAATTACATACAATCTACAAGAATAGAATACATGCAATACATTGTGAATTTAGTTAAGTCGTTAAGAGTGTGCTTAAAAATGATCAACTGAACATATATGATAACATGCAAAGAGATCTATTTGAACTGTGATAGGTGAAATGTATGAAGGAAATATATAAGGGAGGCTCCTATTGCAGTCATAGTGACAAAGCATAACATGGAGAAATTGAGCAGTCATATTTTGGATGCAGTGAGAATGTAAGAATGTCACACGCACAAGGTCATGTTAAGATAAAAATACCTAGTAGCCTTTTATGGAACATCGTTTGAGTTGGGCATGAGACTCGATGAAGTGATCCGTATGCATTTTCACACAGTTTCTCAGTATTGCAGTACTCTGAATATAGGACAAAGCACAGTACATTAACTGTGTGGGATATCACATGTTTTTTTTCAAGAAATGAATACGCCTGTTAATTCGTTGAATCAAGTACTGATGAAAAGTGCTTATGATCTAACGCAGAGTATGCACAATGTGAAAATTTTTGTACTACAGGGAGATATTTATAAGGGTGCCATTAAACAATAAAGAGGTGAGGTGGTTAAATTTGACACCTTCAATAATGCAAACGAAAATAAAAGGTTCGGTGTGTGGCAGACTGTGTGGCACTTAACAACCTTCCTGTGACAAACATCCCTTAGCGTGGGCTGAATAGCAGGGATGCCATAGGCGTCCAAGCGTCCAAGCATTCTGTATCACACTTTTCATTGCATCCCTTAAATAAATCTTACCCTCCTCACTCGGCCGGTCAGGAATGAAAGGGGGGCACACACTGCAGGGTGTAACTATAGAAACAAACACACAGAGCTTTTTATAAACTGTAACTCCTGGATTTCATTCACTTTCTTCCCATGATGAAAAACCTCTTTTTTAATGCAAGCAGATTACGATGACCTATGGACAACTTGTCATTTACCTGAACACAAAATATGTTGGGGTGTGGATCCAGAATCTCCTAAACAAGGAGTCAAAGAGAAAATGCTGATATTGATGAAACAGTATGCTTGGACTATACATCTCCAGCTACAGGTTAGTGGCTGATAAGGAAAGGAGAACAACCACTAAATGCTTATTTTCTCAAGATGCAGCATAGTATTCATTGAGCCTGAGTCCAACTTAGTGAGAGCTTCCCCTTCTATTGAGACATGCTTTTGATGAGCGTCTGAGGTAAACCGAGAAAGAAGTTGGGTAGAGGCCAGGCCCTGCTGCCCAGGATCAGCTCCTCATCCAGGGAGCAGCTCATGATGACAGCAGGCCATAATGACCTCATGATGGATGGAGAACAAAGCCCAAGATGATCCTAGCCCTCGATCCCGAGCTGCCACCCAGGGAGAGAGCAGGATTTGCTTACTTTCCTCCTGGTGCAGTTGTTCCTTCAGTCAAGGTGAAGCCCCATTCAGATCCAGTTCGACCTCAAAATAGCATTTAATGCCACAATTCTCCATCATTTTGGTTAAGCTCTTCTATGGCACAAATAGCCTACTATAATCTAAAGAAACATGTTTTCCTTAAATAACACAGAATGCCCTGTCCTTAACAAACATTTTTATTACTGTGTCATGTTTTTAGCATATCAACATTGTGGTTACACAAATTGGTCATCAGTATTTTACATCATGTGCCACAGGCAGTAAATATAACCTCAATTTTAAAATATGTTATGAAATGTACAACTTTGATCTATGTCTGTTTGATTCAATAGACAATTTAACCGCTAAAAAAGAAATAGGTCACGGAATATGATTTAGTGGACAACATACCAGAACTTTGCACCACGGCAGAAGCTTTTATGAAAACTTTCACTTAGTGAAAGCAACAGTTCTGGTGATCATTCTTTGCATTCTGAGCATGTCCGTAAAGTTTATCGCTCTTGACCATCTCAACCCTGCTACATTATTCATATGTTGCGGCTTAGTCCAGCTGTGCAGGACATCACTGTCAGTGGGGCGGTGTGTGTGTGTGTGTACCTATAGACAACACAGTAACTCTCAGCAGGTCACCTAAAGGTGTACAGCATCAAAGCCACCCTGCTGACAGACAACAAATTACCATGTCAATGCAATACCGGCTGATCATGGTAGATCTCTGCAGTTTGATGCTCAAGTGAGCAAGCCTGTCAGTACTGGTGACAAGTTAGTAGTAGATATTCACCACATGGCCAGAAATATATTCATTTCATAGCCTAGTATATGTATGGATTGTAGCACGTAGAGATGAGAATAACTAATTACACTATGTACATGTAAAGCTCAGTGTAAATGAATGAACACACCCACGGTGGCTGTGCTTCCATAGTTACATTAGAACGAGTTCAAGTTTGAATCTCACCCACTATCTTGCTACATTATCAAGTAAACACCACAACACATCCACTTAGGAGCTTTGCCCCGAATGATTCCAACACATTTTACTACAAAAGGGCCAACAGCAGAAATGAGCGATGTTCGTGTACAGCAGCTCAGTAAAGTAACTTTGTGAAGCAGATTCTTTGAAAACAGAAGGCCTTGCCACCAGAGAGGCCATACTCTTACCGTACTCACCCCTGATAAACTCCTTGTCCCCTTAGAATAGCCCAGGAAAAAAATTCCCCCTACATTCTCTGTGCTCTCACGCTTAGCGCTAGTATCCCAATCATCCAGCCTGTTGTAAATATACACAGCGTATAAATAGAGGATACTGAGACCGAAGACATTTGGATCCAGTTCCGAGGGTGTGAGGAGGAAGAGGTTTGTGTTCTGCTGCACTTGGTGATTTGGCGCAGGGTGCCCATGACTGTGGTCAGGTTCGAGGGGTGCGGGCACAAATTTTAGAACCGCTCTTGCCGTCACTGCTGCACCGCAAGCCCAGTGCAGCATTTCACCTGCTTAATGGTGGATTAAAGCGTCCTGCTGGTAGATGGATATGAGCTGGTGCTATCACTTGTCCTGAAGGAGAGCGGAAGCCCATGGAAACAGGCTGGATATAGCAGCTGGATCAGACCCAAACACTGGGCAACACTTCACTGCAGATGGAAAATATTAAAATATTATATGCCTCATGAAATTAAAGTGGATTTAAGATCTATATATATATATTCCTTCAATGATAAGCTCAAAACTCACAAAGCAGTTTATTGTGTGTTGAACAGAGGATTAATACTCCCACTGAATGGGATTGGCACATGGCTTCATTAGGAAAACATAATTTACCCTCCTTCCAAGTCTGTTTGAGGTTTAATTAGCACCAATAATGAGCTTAGGCCTACTACTGGACAACGGCCCTGCCAAAAGGAGAAAGCTGGCGATTGACCCGGGAATGTGTGTGGCACAGTGTCAGGGGATTCCTGTCTTTTAACACTGTCACTTTGAACCAAATGTGTTTGCACCTGGAGCTCATGTTTGCGCTTATGGTAAAACGAGCGGGGGGCGGGCCAGAGAACACTTGGCCAAGTCAGCAGGAGAGATATGTTGGGCTTAACAAATGCTAATTATGCTAATAATTATTTCTCAGGTCAAAGGAGAGAGTGAGGCCTGTACAGTAGTATCACTGGCTGTCATAAACATTGTTCATTCACTGTATACTGTATATATTTCAAAACAACAAAACAGCTCTAGGTGCTCTGTTGAAGTTTACACGGTGTAATTTAGGTAAGGATATTTGGTAGTGCTATTCGGTTAATGCCCAAAAGGCAGCAGATAAAATATCTTGTAAAGAAGCAATGTGGATAATCACTCGTCTCTGCTCTTTCCTTCGGTCCCACTACTCCCGCCATGTTTCCTTCCTAACTGTCATAGTTCTTGGTGTGACTTTTATCATTAACCCTGGGTCATGGAACGCACCGCAGGCTTCCAAGCATTACCCGTAAAGTGGGTTCTTTACTCTCACTCATGTCAGCGTGGCCAAATGGCCCAGAGGAGAAATGTCAAGTCTTAGGCCTCGGTCTGTTTGTATTCAGCGAGTTGTACTGTGTATCATGCATATCTGTCACATAAGTAGGCATCTACCACAGGCCACAGTGGAGAATCTTTTAATTAAATCAATTCAAATGACACTTACATCACAGTAATTTATTAACATAAGACATTTTTTTATACTTTAATGTTGAATAGCTGATGTTTATCCTGAAAGGGAATGTGAACAACTAAGAAAAAGTGAAATACTGTATCTTCAAAGCTAAAGTTGCATCTTAAATTGATACAAGAACAGCAAAGCAAGCCTAACAAACCTATCTTGTCTACCGTAGCTCTTTTTTTTCTTTTTCTTTTTTTTAACAAATTCTTACCCATATCATATTGTAGACACTAGAGAAAAAAATATAAACATGTCATCTATAAATCTAGTAAATCGTGCTTGAATCAAAAGTTTTCAATAACAAATTATGTTATCAGTAAAATCAATAAAAAGCTGAGTTGTTTTAACTGTTTAAAAAGCTGCAACTAATTATCTTCAAACAAGGAGGCAACAACAGCCGACGGTCTGAAATAGTATGAACAGAGAGCTATGATGCTCCACTGCGCCCGCATGAGTTTATGAGGTCTTCCTTCAATCTGAAAGAGAAAATAATGCACAGATTAGAAAATTTGTACCATGTTCATTTGAAATCCAAATTATATGATTGAATTGCACTATGTCAACATGCTGACCTGTGAACGACAATTGCTCATATAAGCACTGTGCTGATCTTAGGTATTGTAAATCCCGAACTGGAGGTCATTGAGTTAAGTGTGTTGTCTTCTCTACATGTCTCATCCGTATGCATTCCTCACTGCTGGTTTGCTGGAAACAATGCAAACAATGTATCCTGTCCCACAGTCACGTGTCCTGCAATCACTTGCTTTCCCACTTTTAACTCTCAAATGGTGACTTCTGCTTTGGCCAAGTTTATGTGACCTTTGCCATGACCTTTGACCTCTATGCAGAAACATCTGTTTGAGGGAAAGGATACCTGACATAATCTTACTCCACATCTATTGATGTGATTTACGCGTAACCTTTAAGCTCCTCCAAACCACTGTATGCCCCTTAGGGTGATGTGACAGCCGGATTGGGAGGGTTCATCTCAGAGTCATTGGTTATGTGATGAATATATATATATATATATATCAGGCTGGGTTTATGTCTTGTGTGGAGACGGTGTAACTTCTTCAAAGTGCAGCTGTCCATATACATATATCTATATACATATATAATTTTGTTGAGGCTCTCCTTACTACCATGATTTGAAGAGAACTGCTGATGCATTCAACAGGTTTTAGGGCCCATAGATGTATTGCACTTTGCCAATCATTCAAAGCCAACCGTATGTTTCAAAGAGGTGTTTTCTTCACACAACCCCCATTCCTATCTGTTGCAATCTTAAATTTGACCTGCGTTAATCTCAAATGCATCCAATATAAAGGAGTTTGGTTTGGGACCGGTAATGTGACTACTGAGAATAGGCTCAAGTTGCAGGTAAGGCCTCACATACATCTTAGTCTGTGGCTATGCTGAGTTGAGCCATAGGGATAGATAGGGATCTGTGGAGACCAGTTAGCCACTATAGTGAAACCCGGCTGCTGAAAGACTGGGCATTCCATGGGGGATTTAGTGGCTTGGAAGAAAATGCTGAACTGAATCCCATGCAGGGATGTTCATCCTTCTCAGTCTTGCCTGCAAATAGAAAAGCAACAAATGCCATCAGGGTAAAAAGTAGAGCTTTTGTTGACTGGCTTTTTCTAAAAATGTTCTCCAAGATTTATGTTCCCATGTGTTCTTTTTGTTCTTTATTCTACTTCTTTTTGTGTCTAAAGCAAACATGAAATATCACCACAACTGCCGTTTGCCCTTTGAGCAGATCAAAAAGACAGTTGGCACAAAGAAAGTACGACTCATCATTGCACCTCTATCTCCCAAGAAGGTTTTCCATTAATTGGCATTAGAAACTCAATTTGTATCATCACTGATACAATAATAGGCTATATCACTGTTGCAGGCAACGGCTAATTACTGAAAACTGTAATTAAAATACTGAATGACTTATGAAAGAACAAAATGTGTCACTGACAACTGGACTTGTATGTATTTGGTGACGTGATATATGTCTTTATTGGGGCTGTTGACATGGCATGGGGCGTGTACAAAAACAGAAGGAGAAACAACTGGAACAGTAAACTGCATCGGACCTGATGGATTGACAACTCCAAGGTTAAGTAGCTGACACTAGAGTGCAGTGGGAGGACTTCTACAACAAAGCAAGATGCAGATTTATGGCTCGACTATAAATAATCTGAATATGAGTTTAAAGGAATCCACAGGCATATTTCAATATCAAACATCTAAGAAAACTAAGCTCACTGACTATGATGTGTCACTAAAAAGTCAACTGAGTTTCAGGTGGTACTCACAATGGTATATGCCTGATGGTGCAATATATTGATCAGGCTTGAAGTGCAGCTTTCTTAAAAATGCGTAGTTGTTTCCACAGGCATATTTCAACATCAAATATCTTTGAAGATAGAAGTCTCACATCAAAGGAAACTAAAGGTTTAACATTCTCGGGACTTCCATTCAACATCAACCGCAGTTCCACCTGGGGAGTAGTTCACTTTAAACTGCGTGTGAATGACGAGACACAGAGATGTAATAAAACGATGGTGCGACTCTGACAGTTTGACGCTGGCTGAGGAATGTGGAGCTGATGCCGGAGGCGATACCAGCAGGTGAATGTCCATCTGTCACCAGTCCTACTGATCACACTAGCCCTGCCAACCCCACACAGCCAGGCCAGGAATGTTTAAAACAGCCAGCCTGGATAGGACAACAGGAGAGGGAAACATCCTAGGTCCAATACAAGTGTATACTTCATGGGGCTTTGTATGCTGTTGGAGTCGCGGGGTTATTTCAATAGCGAGCCCCATGGGATCTTGGCACATGGGAATGAAAACAGTTACCTCTTTATGTGGTGTAGGTGGTTCAGAAAGTCTCAAATATCACTGTCCACTTCCAAGGACAAAGTTCTTAAACTTCTCAAATTTCGTTAATTCAAACTTAACAACCTACCGCATCCTACAAATTAATTTGTGAATGAATGTTCCTGTTGCGTTTCACACTTACACACACATTTTGGGGAGAACCCACAACAGGAGATGAGAGGATTTAGTTCTCTAATCCAACCTTTGGGGACTATCCAAAGCAATTGTCTTGGTAATCCTGTCCCTAGGGAATCTGCCACATAAACAAAGCTTAACAGTTCTGTCCACAAGTTGATTCGTGACAAACTACTTTCTAAACTACAGTAAGTTGACATTAGTTCTACATGAACAGTACATTGTCCAATATACGTATGTAGACAGCTTATCTGTCACACAGAAAAGCCTGTCAAACTGTACCCAGTTATTTCCACTTTACAGAGAGTGAGGTGCAAAAATTGCCATTTCCTTTTTACATATTATCATGCTTTTTCATCATCTTTCCTTTGTTGAAAGACGTAAAGCATGACATAAAGAAGTAAAGCATGTACTGCCTAAATGTATCCCTATAAATGTCGTCTGGGGCACTTTGTAGGCACCTGCCAAAGCATTGACTGAAGTACAAGGGAAGAAGGAAGACAATGTGACACTTGTTGTGAAATGTCTGGAGCATAAATAGTTACGGTCAAAGGGTAGCATGCTTAGACATCTCTCAAAGAACAAAGATGTAGACGGTCAGGGCATTAGGGAAAGTAGAAGTGAGAAGTCTTTTAAGTGACCACTTCCTCTATCCTGCTTTTAAACACTTGACTCACTATCTATTAAATCTATTAGATGTGTGTTCCTCGGGCAGGACAGGAAAACTAATTTGGATAGATCGGAATGACAAATTGATTCACGACCACATGCTTGAACATAAAACAATTAAAACTGGGTGTATGAAAGAGAGAGAGAGGGATGGAGAGAGAGAAAGAGAGAGATAGAGAGAGTTTATGATTTTTGTGTTGTTGACATCTTTTTCAGGTTCTGCCTGCATTTTGTGCGCTTCGGTCTCTCCTGTTGAAATGTAACCTTGTGTACGCATCACAGCAGCCGCTACACATCCACTTCTGCAGAGACTTGCTCAAAGAATGTGAGTGAGTTGACTCTGACATTGGCTCCACATCATTCTCTTAGCAGTCAGTGTGTACCCTTTAATTAGGATTGTCTGACCTATGGCCTTTGGAAAGGGCTTCAACCCAGGAGCCTCCACAGGTCATGGAACCCAAGCAGGAAGAGGACACACCCCGTGGTGTTGAGATGGAGGCATAACACAGGAAGCCGGTACTTCAGACAGAGAGGATGGTCTCAGCATAAGTTAGGTGGAACATTTGGAGTGATTTAGAGTGAAATACTTTCCTCACACAGCACGATCGATCAATACATCCATCTATCTGCTGTACACGTGGAATGATCTCTTCGAGCTGACCTCGTTTGTCACTGTCTCAGCTTCTTTTACACAAGCACACCATGACCTGGTAATAGGGGCTCGGATTCAAAACAACCTCACCTAAATTGTTTGGAGAGCAATCAAGTTGTCTCCTTGCCCCATTTTGTTTGGTGCACAATCTTTAACATGTTGACAGGGTGTTAAAATAATGGCATGCTGAGAAGTCAAAGGACAAACACCACAGATTCACTCTCTTTATAATTTGTTCCGTACAACTGTCACTTATATGACTGGCTAAGCTGGTAAATGTTGTTTTTAAACTTATTTATTGGATTTTTAACAAGTGAAATTGGACCCTCTGTTTGCTTTGACCTCTGCCACACGAAGTGCCACAGTTTCCATCGCAAGTCTGTTACCTTGTACCACCAACAGTTTCCTATGTTCCCGAGGAGGAATTCCTCACGAATGTTCGTTTTGAAAAAATATAGATCGACATAAAATATGTTTTTGTTGGTAAATACCACTTCAAGTTTGAAATCATGTGACTATGGACTTTTTATAAAAGAGGAATAACTAAGACATAATTAAGGCTAGAAGACCAGGCCCCTGTTTAATGCTTTAGAGGATGATCAGCCAGAGTGAATATTTGAAATGGATTAATTAACACCCTTGAGTGACCTGTGTGTAAATTCACACTTGTGGCCATACATATTTAGACGTCCAAATAAAGTGTGTTCAGTCATTCATTCATTCATTAAAAGCCAGACAAAGATAGCTGTATTGTGGCTGTAGAAAATAGTTTTTCTGCCTCCCAACCAGAGGTGAATATACTCAGCAACCCAGCATATCATGTTACAATGCTTTGTAGGTTAACAGTGATAATGTGACAAAACATAGGATGTGACGACAGGGTACGGGGGTTTTATGGTGAAATAAACAGCCGGTGATCAAGTGTATGTGTGTGTATGTGTGTGTGAGTGTGTGTGCTTGCATGCATGCCTATTGGTGTGTGTTTGCCAGGGTGAGGGTGTATCTGTGGACCAAATATACTTAATCTGAACTTCAAAGAGTATCTCCACCCAAAACATTGAGGAGAAAGGAAAGACTTCCTGAGTGGTAGTGTTTTTTTCTAGATAGTTGAAACTATTATCCATAATTATTGAACACTCCTTGTGTATATAAAATCTTACCTTATCAACCAAGTGAGATGATTTTGAGGCTACATGGCTTAAGAATATCGTTGGTCATTAGTCTATATTTCAGCGGGAAGATTAGCTTGTCAATACAATGTCCATTGTGACCAATCCCAAGCATTTCTCTTAATGCTGAGTGACACAGCAATACCGGCTTACTGTTACCGAGCTATCATGCTATCCAAACTCCCCCAGAGGTTCAAGCGCTGTCAACACTTAAATGATATAACCTACCTGGCCTATCATCAAATTGCTAACAAAACACTGTTAGCGTGCAATTCAAAAAACAACCACCAAACCCATTTCCACTGAGAGTGCTAACACAACTTGATGCTTGATCGATGTCAGTTAATGCAGCTGTCATCGTATTGCATGACACAGGCTTAAAATGGTTTATCGGACCATTGTTCCTTTGATCCTTATCGTCTCTGCCAAATCCATGCTAAATGGTGCTCTAATCTGACGCTGTGGTTCCAAATAACTCTTCCTCACCTCAGGCTACAATGTAACCATTGCTTAGTGATCATGCGTACTGTCATGCTCAAAACATTTCACAAAATGTATGTATATACTGCAGACAGACACAACCCTTTAATGATCAGAGTCTAATTGCTATCCATATCCAAATGACAAATTGCAAGTTTCAGGTTTCAATTTCTTGACCAAAACGTGATGGTTTCTGGTAGGGGGCCCAGGCAGGCTGGGATCAGCCTCCACCAGCTGTTTCCTCTCTAGATGTGTGAAGGGAGTGTCGGTCTGCGTTTTCCGACAGTCCCTCCCTCCTGTAAAGCTGCCCAGGTGTAATGGCTGAACTGCCAGTCTGAACCACATCAAACCTCACAAGCAGGAAGCTTCCGCTCACTGTTATTACTGAGATAAGGATCCTGCATTCACCACATGCGCCATTGTCATCCTGCCGTAAATCTATGTTTCACACCTGCAATGCGGTCCCAGGAAAAGATGACCTTTGTTATTACTGGGAAGTGGGCAAAAGTGCCAAATAACTAAAAAGTAACACGAGTATAGAATTTATTTTACACTGTTCACCAACTCCGGTCTTTGTGTATTCGTTTAGTCAGTGTTCGTTTATTTGTTGTCTGGTGATTATTTCGTTTTTAAAGGCTGGGTAAGTCTTGAGCTATGCATGGAGTTACAGTATGAGGGCTGGATATGTTCCTAAGCTCAAACACAAAGGCTGATGAGAGACAAAATACACTTTTCAGCCTCAGATCCTTGACCATCCTGGTTTCCATGACCTGTCTCTGAACCTGCACCTACCACCCCTTTCCAATGAGAGCCCTGACAAATAAAACAAGCTGCTTCTGGCTAAGTACTAGCCTTGTTTGTGTCTCACATTTAAATCTCTCTCTCTCTCTCTCTCTATGTCTCTCTCTCTCTCTCTCTCTCTCTCTCTC
>OMLI01018419.1:5025-16134 GCA_900302605.1 Rondeletia loricata
AATGCATGATATAAATGTTGTATTATTTAACTAACCAATTTTAGTTACCTAGTTTTATTACTGATATCTACCATGAATCCACCCTCCTGCTGGGATCAGTTTAATCCAGATTTTTGGGATCAAAATGATAGCCGTAATCCGATCAGATTACTTTTGAAAAACCGGCCCCTGGACATTTTGGCCCAGGAAGACAAAAGGACAAAAAAAAATGAACGTTGTGTGGAGATGGTAAAATAATTCCTTCTCACGTCTGATGAAACACATCAGTGGTGATAAATAAGGCCAGTGTGTGTAGTCATTTGTTGCTCTGTATATCAATTTACCTTGACCTCTCACCATGTTGATTTAGATGTGTGTGTTGTTTAAATACAGTGCTGATCTCTGCAGCCTAATGTGAATACAAGCTGCAAGGCAAATGTTGAATGAATTGACATTTCTGATGGACTTCCAGGCAGATGACTGCATCACAACCAGAATCATTTGAGTCATTCCCAGGAGTGAGTCTGAACCAGAGGACACAGTCATTGTTGAAGAGTCAGTATGAGGACACGGCTATGTTCAGTTTTTCTTTTTAATCCATATCAACCCTTTGTCAGCACATCAGCAATGTCTCATTCTTTATTTGGTTGCACATCAAGGCTACTCCCTTCATAGCACCCCTATTGTTGGTATAAGTAATATCCTGTTCCACACAGAGCTACAAGGTCTCTTCTGTTCAGCAGATTGTCTTACAGAAATGACAACACCTCAGGTAGTGTCAGAGAGGGTAAAGACCTCAAGCATACAATGCCCTGCTAATGAAAAGTTTGAGGTAATACCACAGGCATGTAATGAAGTAAGAGGTGCCTGACAGCGAAAATGTTTTTCAAATCTTGAAAAGATTAGTCAAATAAACCATCTTGAACATGCACACATTCTTATATCACCAAGGGGTGAAGACAAAGGGAGTACATCTGTTGATAATCTATTATTATACTGATAAGACATTCAAAAAGAATGACTCGTTTGTGAGACAGCCATCACTCGTGGATGGAAAATTTAAACTCTTAATTTCAAGAATGTGGTACTGATTGTTTCAACAGTGTAAATAGAGCCATAGAGTATGTACATCTTAGGAAATGTTTTATTTCCTACACAAGACTGACAAAGCTTAGCACAGACATTTTGAGGGCAATATACAGAATGCTCCAGGCATGAAACAGTATTACTCAAATTGTACACAATATTTTTCCCTTATTGGTTACACATGCCTCAACTCAAATGCCAGTCATTTCAAATGCCAGTCATTCTCAGTGTAAGAAACCTTTCAAAAAAGAACAGAATGAAAGTAAACATGTATGCAAAGTTTGCCAAATATAAAAATGCAAATATATACAGTAAAATGACAGCCACAGGCATAGAAAAGGGAAATGAAACATATTCAATTAATACAGTATAGCAAGCCTACAGTCTCTGCGTGCGTGCAAATCAAGTTCAAGTGGTTGCAATATGCGAGATGCTCGTCTGCAATGCAATGTGCTCTACTAAACAAAACCCCCTCAGTGTCGGTGATGAGGGCAGACGTCCACATCGCCATCAGAGAGTGTGCTGGCGTACTGCGAGCTCCAGTCCCTGAGGAAGAGCTCCTCTACTTGGCTCTGCAGAGTCGCCTGGCCTTTGCCAACTACCGAGCCGGTCTGGTTCACCACCAAGCCCACACCGGCCGTGTGGGTGAAGTAGTTCTCCGACCAGTTGGACGTCCCTGTGGACACAGCAACACACACACACGTTAGTTTGGAGTGGGCAGAGCCAAGTTTAATGTCACTTCCAGTACTTGATACTCCGTAAGATCTGATGAAGATGCAACAGGGAGCTTTCGCAGGTCGAGATTCTAACAATCTATTTAGTCTAGGAGTTAATCATAGTAACAGGATTATGAAATAACCAAGTTCACTTATTTTGCGTTTCATCTACGATAGCCATAGTTATAATCGGTTTCAGATCTCACACAGCTCAGTTTACATTCTCACCACCACATTATGGACCACAGTGGAAACAAGTCTCTGGGGATCTATCTGCTTTAAGTGGTTTTTAAGTTTTTAACTAAATCACATCAAATAATAACCTGCCTACAGACACTTTAACCCACAAATGAGATGACTGAGCTAAATGCGTGTGCACTTTTGAAAAATATGCGCAAGTTACAACTTACAACAGGATGGATGATGGGCATGCGCTCATGGTGTTAAATGCACTGACTTTGTGGCCAATTAGGAATGGGTCAGGGAAGTTGTGTGCCATGAAAAGTGTGTGTATAATAATATATCAATATACTGAGGGGTTTGTAATAATATGCAATTTTTTGCTTTATCCTGCTGAGTTTCAGCTAGTGGTGAAAATTCTAGGGAAATTATCTGCTGGACTTTCAAAATAAATGAAACATTAACACACATTTTACATGTAGTGGAGGGATTTCATAGTATAGCTAAATAAACTTAAACTTGCCAGAGTAATTTACTGTCTCAATGTTTGGAATTGTACAACACTTTCCTGTGCACACCTGTTTTCAGTTTCCAACACCTGACCCTAGGTGGATCAATGTCAAATGTTTTCATAACCTTTCAAAGTGTGGATGTGATGCCAAAACACTGAGTGTGTATGAGGCGTTGCTGTGTAAACAGTGATAGCGTACCTATATAGACGACTCTGTCGGTCACCATGTACTTGGCGTGATTGACTCGTGCAAACGGAATCTTGCTCTGCTCCGATGTTGAAGGCACCACAAACACTTTCTGCACAAACAGAAACAACAGAGGTTGGCACAGTGAAAGGTAAGACACTCACCGATCACTATCAACTTCCTATGGTTCCAGTCATTTTGTCATCTGTTGAATCAGGACATGTCACTATTGCGCCAAGTGCAATATAGGAATTCACAGAGCCTAGGTATTAACAGTAAAAAAAAAGTGCGCTCTGTATTGATGTGGCAGCAAAGAGCTCACTTGGTCTGTTTCAGCTGTTTGAGGGAACTAAGTGAGCATTTTGTCAAAATTGTTTGTGCATGTAAACACTCCAGACCAACTCAGACTGCTCTAAAACAAACCAAACTAAACCCTGAGTTCTGGGTTTGTCTGTAATGAACTTTTCCAAAGATATTCCCATTTACTGTCGTGGTTGATTTTCATCAGATCTATGTTATAGGTGGGTCTGTGTATGCACGGCAAGCTGGCCAGAGTGCATCACATTTTCAGCCATCCGGGCAATAAAACATCCAACATACTACGCTGATGTCACATCCCAGTGGAGGCCTGTTGAGCACCAGCAGGGACTGCAGGAAGATGAACATGGAGGCTGGCGAGTGCTGCCAGCAGCTAACCAGGAGCTTGACCTCCACTCCTCTGGTGCAGGCTGCAGCACGCAGGGCAGAGTCAATGGCAGGCCAGAACCTGAGAGCAGGAAACCAAAACACTTTACTGTATCAAAGCTTTCGGTAGGTAACACTTTCTAGTAGACAGGACAATACTCTCAATAACAACCATGTAGTGTTTCCCACAGGTCATCTGTGGTGGCGGTCAGCTAGGGCCAAGCAGAGGACAAGACAATGTGTGTGTACGGTGCAAGAAGCATTAATAAAGGGGCCCTATTATAGTAATGCGGGTTCAGACTAACTAGTCAACACATCACAACTGGACTTAGTCCTGATCAGTGTTGTGCTAGTTACTGAAAAATAGTAACTAGTTACCATTACTAGTTACTTCATTTCAAAAGTAACTCAGTACTTTACTGATTACTTACACCAAAAAGTAATGCGTTACTGTGAAAAGTAACTTTTTTGTTACTTAAAAAACAACAAAAACAACAACATTATTTCAATTGCTCCCATTAATACCCTTACAGCCTTCATTTCAGTACCGTTACTGCATTGGAGAATAATACAATCTGTTGATCAACTTGACAGTTTCCATTCATTTGCAGTAGATAGGATCTTTGAGCCAAGACACAATTTACATTTAACTAAAACATTATTTTCTTTGTGCTCGACAAAAGAGAAATAGTGAGAATATCTCCATGTGAAAAAACTCGACTTAGTGGGCGCCGCCATGACAGTCTAGACTAAACACAAACACGCCCACAACATGTCTCTGCATGTGACACAGGAGTCAGGACTGCACTGCAGCTCTCTACCAATCTACATAAAAATAACGCAGTAACGAACCATTTAGTAACGGTAATTGAGTTACTGAATTTAAAAAGTAATGCGTTAGAGTACTAGTTACTGCCAAAAGTAATGGCGTTACTGTAACACGTTAGTCCCAACACTGGTCCTGATTGGCTCCACTCACTAAAGAATTACTGAAATCCTTCCAATCAGGCCAGTTTGCAGCATTTGAACTGGAAAGCCTCCGCTCTGCAGGTTTACCCCATTTGACTTGGAGCAGCTGGTGTTATCAGCCAATGAGGGTCCAGTATTGTGACTGTTCATGCAATAAATACCCTTTTAAAGCCCCTATGTGTAGAATTTGTATCCGATTATATCATCCTACAATTCATTTTGATAGCATACAGGTTTGTCTGTAGAAAAATGAAACCATCACGGCGAAAATTGGTTTAGTCTATGTGTTACTTTCAGTCTGTTCATTCTCTGCGTCCCCGGGTTCGATTTGGTGCGAAAGGTGCCGTACTGACTTACAACAGAAAGGAGGGGCCTCAACCAAACCAGGAAGACAACAGCCGCATTTTGAGTGCAGGCTAGTTGCTTCGGTTGAACAGCGTGAAGCTAGTCAATATGGCAGATGGTGGTAGCATGGACTCTAACTGCTGGACCCTCTGCAACAAAACGCAAGAAGCCTTTAATGGAGGAGGCTAAAAGAGCTAAGAAGGAGAGGGAGATCACCAGATCCCCGGGAGCCCCACGGACCGATCGGCTTGGAGCACCAGTTCTAAAAGAGGCTAAAAGAGCTAAGGAGAGTGACAAAGCACGGGGTAAGAACAGAGTTAACCTCGGCCAGGCGTTCACTCATTGGAGAGAGCTCCGGGAGCTGAAGGGGTTTAAGACCGACATAGAGCTGGTTTTCTTTCTCCTAGACATGTAAGTGAAATACCAATAAGGGTATCAAATTGTGTTACCGAAACCTTTAAAAAAATTTTCAGGACCAGTGTGGGTTATATCTGCTGTTATGTGTAATGGCATAGTTTATTTATGTAGTCAGCTACCTGTGCAGCTACTAAGCTATGTAACCTAACCTAGAAAATTTGCTTCACTTGTCGGTACATAGCCAGCTGCCGACAGAAAATGGGGCTAAATTCGCATTTGCCTTGGACAACTAGGGAGTGTTAGCTCGCTAACGCCAATGTCAGCAAAGTTACATGAGCAGAAAATTTTTGAATAACGGAGACACCTAAATCACATATTTTACATTAACAAAGTGCGTATGCGGTGTTACTTGATTTGTGTATAGTCTAGTTCGTTAGCGATAACATTTCCATTATCTGCAGCTAGTAGCATCTGAATAGTAAAATGTTGGATAGGCTATGTTCACGACCGCGAGTCCCAAACATCTGTTAACCCAAATTCTCACAATAACATAGTGCAATGCTGTCATTAGCAATAATATAAAAACGAATGCTTGAGCTACAGTTATCTGCAGCAGCACTTTGTGTACATAATCCAGCTGTGTAGCTGGGAGGGGGGTGGTATGGTCGAAGGGGGTGGTATGGTCGAAGGGGGTGGCGCGGTCGAAGGGGCCGTCTTAGCGACGTTTGCGACAGTGTCTTTGTTGGCACTACCACTAGGAGTCACCACAGTCAAAACATTTCAAATCCTACACATAGGGGCTTTAACTGAGCTAGATTTATTTGCAAAACATTATGAAGAACATAATTTTTATCCTCAGCCATAGTAGCCTATATCTGTAAACAAAATCATGAAAACGGAATAATATTGGATACATGACGACGTCTGGGAAATCTATTTGTGTGATATTGTGGTTAGCTGACACAAATAAATGTGTCAGAATAACACTGAATGTAAATAAGAATGCAGTAGTAAATACTGGTGGGTCTATGTGAGTTGAGTGTAGCCAGTCACCTGAGTGGCTCTGTGAACTGAGACAGAGGAAGATAGTCCATAACAGAGATGTGAATGAATTTCTGGGCGTCGGCGATGACAGAGAGGATGGAGGAGAGATCGTCTGAGCGGCCGCGGGCTGAAATCTGTGGAGGAGCGCTCTGAAACCAGACAGACAGTACCGGCAATTAGGATCACAAGAGGAACTGGAGAACTGGCTATGCTCGCTGTGTCCAATTTTTTTTAACCCTCTGATCAGTTGTAGGTCGTTTCAGGGAACTGAACTTGAAATAGTTTAGTGGGCAATTTTTCTCCAATACTAGAATAGTGAAAATGCCAAAATGCCATAGTGACACATGGGATTGAATCAGTAGACATAATCAGGGTGTCTGCAAGTTGCATTGATTTAAATTTAAGACTTTTAAAGACCTTTTTTAAGTTAGAATGAAATACAAGCCAAATTTAGCAATTGAAATGAATGTAAAAATAAAAAACTACCAATGAAAATATAGGTCTGCATGACTGGGCTGATTCCCCACCGGGAAAAAAAACTGCACACCAGGGAAACTTCAAAAGTTTGAAGTCCTTTGAAACTGAATATATGACTCAAAATGTTTTATTCAACTGTATTCAAGACCTTTAATATCCCCGCATTTAGATAATATGACATTTTAAGACTTTCAGGACCTGCAGACACCCTGATCATAAAGATTCAAACTCCGAAAATAATGGCAAAGGATTTTTGAAGAATAGTTCTGAACTTACAGACAGGTAGACGTGTGCAGGCACTCCATTGAACTTCAGACGCAGGGGCTGCTTGGAGCTGGACAGGGCAGAGAGGCGGGCAGGCCAGTAAGGGGGCAAGGAACCATTCATCCCACCACCGATGTTCCAGTACAACCCAAAGATTCGAGACGCATCCTGAGCCAGGCAGCTGCAGTCCTCCACTGACAGCCCAACCTCCTTCACCTTGGTTGAACATCAGAGTGTGCACGTTAATTCTGTCAGGGCTGAACAATGCAGCAGACAGAAAACAACAAACGTGACTGTGTTTACATGAAAGCAGCAACGGGATTATCTACCCAAACTGAATGAAGAGCAGTTAGTCAATTAACTCCATTAGAAAAATCACAATCACTTTGTTTCAGTGAGCATACAATAGACTGATGTTTATTTGTTTGTTCGTTGAGACCTCAGGAACAGGACTTGAATGCATTTAGGTGAATGCATGTATTTTACTCAGTGCTTCAGCATTCTGACACAAACCCCACCCTACTCTCTGTGTCCTGATATCAGATTTAACGTTAAAAAAAGGAAGTTGAAATCGTATTCAAATTGCCGAACTACAACCTAAAGATCAAGTATGAATACATTAGTATGATGACACAAATATATATATTTTTTATTAGGGGTATTCTAAATCCTCACATACATTTTTAGATTTTCCTTTCCATTTAGCATACTTTGGGATATATTTGGATGAAATCTATCCAAAGTACTTTTAAATAGAAAGAACAAAACAAACAAACAAAAACTTCAGCTATGATAAATGGAAAAATTAAGCGGGAGGCATGGTAGAACAACGGGGGGGGGTGACCATGAAAGTTCCTTGTCCGACGTAATCTCGGTGACTCATTCCGCAGAATGGCATTGCGATAACACAGCAGGGTTCCTATGGAGATGTCCTCGACGAACTCAGTCCAAGTCATAACAGGTGTCTGGGGGTGGGGTGAAGGAGCCTCTCCATTGAAGCCAGCGGATTCTCAGGGGGGTAATTGGGCTGTATGACCTTCGGCCGATAAGCAGCGGGTTGCCGGAATGGAATTTAGATATTTGTTTTGCAGAGGAATAAATGTCTATTCCTTCAAGTTCTTAAAGTCACAAATATTGGTCCTCACTATGTTCATTTCGCCTTGCAAAGCAGTGAGCTTCTCCAAGATATTATCCAATTTCAAAGTTCACAGTCTGAGAGCTCCCCACTCTGCCCCATTCATTAATCATGACAGTCAGCTTCGGGGCTCCACGTTGTGTGGCTGCTGTCTTTCCAATTTGCCGATAGATCAGGGGCGATACTCAGTCCGAGTAATAGATGTCCTGCTATCATGAAGCCGAAAAGGTATAAATCCATGACATAGTCCGCGACGAAAGTCCCGTAAGGGCAGTTAGGTTCCCCCGGACCCGATGTTCTTGTTGAAAAGATTGTGTCAATAGCGTTGAGAGACCAATTTATCAATTCCATGATTAGTTTCAATTTGGTTTTGAAAATACACCGCCCAGAGAGGAAAAACTCCAAAAAGGGTGACGGAGACAAAGCCTGAAATGCAGGGAGGGAGAGAGAGAGAAAGTGCGACCGCCTTCGAGGAGAGACACAGGAAAAAAAATAATAAAAAGAAGGAAAAAAGATTCAGACAATACGTTTTGTCTGTAGAGCTGAGACTACAACTGTGTCTTAGGAGTTAAAAGCTCTATAATATAAGCTGTGACCAAGCCATTTACTGCCTGGAAAATCAATTCTCACAATCAACTGGACGCCAATGTTAGGAGACTTTAAATGGAAGTTATACGTTCTCTCCTCTTAATGCAAAAGGTCAAGTGGGGTGAGTTTATTATAGCCACTGTAAACATGGTCACTGCTTAGCCTTAGACCATACCTGGCTTAGAGAGCGCCAGTCCATGTTGGCACTACCCATGTAGAGGTGCTTTTGATCCACCACCCACAGCTTGGTGTGGATGATACCTCCAGTTACGGACTGGAGATCTACCTCTCGGATCTCTGCGCCTGAAAAATACACAATGAGCGATGAATCCAGGCCCACCCACAAAATGTTCCATTCAAGAAGTAATGATAGAAGTTAAAGATACACTGGTCAACTTTGCACGTTGGCGGCTCCAAATGGCAGTGAGAGGTAACTGATCAATTTGAACTTTAATACCCTGAAATCCTGTAACGTAACATCGGTACACTGCACACAGCACACTCATGTTGACCAACCCGGCCGGTCTGTGATGCTTTATACCAAACGATACCAAAGGGACGAGAGAGACAAAAGATCTATCATTGGTGAGTCCAGCTTTCTCTGGACGGAGCGCTGCTCACTGCTGTTTAGGAGACAGTTTCTATTTTGCTCTCAAGTTTCGATTTGTCACTTCCTGTGGGTGGAGAAGTGTCCATACCAGACACCAGAATTTAATTTGGGAACATAGGGCAACACTACAGGGTCTCAAATAGTGGGGATGTTGCAGCCCCAATTTGTGATTCAGGCTGATAAGTGTATTTCTACATGAAAATCTTGCCTAGTGCAGCTTTAATGTTGGGCACACAGTAAGACAACACAATGAGCTCCACAATGTCAGAGTACGTTGTACCTGTGGCAGCCAATTTAGCTGTGTCTTGAGTTGAGGTCTGGGGGGCGTTGACGGCAATCTGAAGTTTCACACCTTTGGATTCAAGTTGCATCAGCTGCTCAAAGACCTTTCTTCCCTGCAAAACGCGTAGGAATAATATCACGCATATTAGGTGTTTACAACCTGGGATTCAGGTAGAATTACTGTATATACTACATCACGAGACCAAGGCATGCCACTGTACTGACCTGAGAGTCAGTGGGCGCAGTGAGCGCCAAATCGGTGTCTCGGAGCGTGAAGTAGAAAGCGGCGATGTGGACCGAGCTGTTGGCCTTGTCCAGCAGACCGAGCCAGCTGTCTGAGATGCTCGGCAGGGACGAGGGAGCAGATGTGTAAAGACCCACAGGGATGCTCTCCACCAGATGCACTCTAAACAGGAGAGAGAGCAACTCAACATACAACATTCATACGGCACATTCAATCACCTCAGATTAGTTCCGGTTTTTAAGAAGCCTATCTGGTTTATCATGAACTGGGAGTGCTTGCATGACCGGCCAGGCGTTTTGGCAGGAAATGCTTAAAAAACATTTGGCCGGGAATCCCAGCTGCTCCAGTGGAGCTGCTCAGTGGGCTACAGTAGAAGGCTGTGGCTGTACTGGGGTAGAACTGAATGAATGTAAAGCAGGGGGTTGCTGCATGCATGCTCATTCAACCGTCCCTGTATCAATAAAGGTATTTAAAAAACCACCCACAAAGCAGCTGTGCCAGTATTTTGGTTATTGGAATGTTCGAAGTATAAGTTATTAGCATTTGTTGCTAGTGCAAGACAGTAGGACTGAAAAAGTTTTTTCAAGATCACATTCAAATCCTACAATATAATAATCTATGCTATGAAACAGGAAAGGGTTTGGAATGTACTACCGCATGTGGTTTTTAAGAGAAAGGGTTTGTTTTGTCTCCAATTTCTCAAAAACCAAAACCTTGAGGAATAGTTTTAAGGTTTTTTTCCTCTCCAATGGAATAAAAGGAGTCTCTGGCCATGTTTACACGACAACGGTTCCTAGATTAAACGGGAACGTTTTTTTGCGGATTGGCCTTCCGTTCGCACGACAACGGCGTTTTCGGCGCCTGAAAATGCAAGCTTTTTAAAACGGTCCCAGAGTGGAATCTTTTGAAAACGCCGCCCTTGCTGTCGTCGTGTGAACTGGCAAACCGCAAGTCTTGTGAAAACAGTGACGACACGGCCCCACTTGGCGCATGCAAGCATGTGGTGGGACAACTTTGTGAATGGCATTGTTGACGAGCAGGAATGGAAGGAAAACTTCTGTATGTCCAAAGCCTCTCTCGTTGCCCTGAGCGAAGAACTGCGTCCTTACATCGAGGGGGAAAGGACGAACATGAGATCACCAGTTGGAGTCTTAAAAAAGGTAGCTTGCACTTTGTATTATTTAAGTGACAAGGGAAGACTATGAAAAACGGCAAACGCCTTCGGCGTGTCCCGACCGACGGTGTTGGTCATAATCAGGCTAACGTCCAAAGCCATTGCTGTGCACCTTGGTCCAAAATACATTAAGCTGCCTTTCATGGAGCCAGAGGCAGAGGAGCTAGTTTCTGGATTTCAACGTGCTTATGGTATGCCTCAGTGTTTGGGAGCGATCGACGGGACCCACATTGAAATAAAACAGCCATCTATCAACTCCATGGACTACATTAACAGG
>OMLI01018425.1:0-14538 GCA_900302605.1 Rondeletia loricata
CTTAGACCACACACACACACACACACACACACACACACACACACACACACACACACACACACACACACACACACACACACACACACAGACACTGTCTTTCACTCCACTGCTCTGTAAGAGAGCTGAGAGAGTTATGCCCTTTGCCTGAGTGTTGGTGTGTTTTTATAGGCCCTTATGTATGTGTATGTGTGTGTGTGTGGAGTAAATCTGCCTGCTCCTGATGTAGACGGGTTGAGTGCTTGGAGCTCCCAGCAGCCCTCTGGTAAATTATTGCCTCATAAGTACTAAATAAGCAAGAGCCCTCATCACCAGGGCAACCACATCCTATACCGCTGGACCGTATTAGCCCAGCGTGAAGGGTGCGCTCTGAGAGGGCAATCATACACAAATGAGGCCTATTAATGTTCAGAAATTGGACACTATATGAACATGCACCATAGGATGTAGCATTGTAAATATACAGCATGATTATCTATTAACATGTTACAAAAGACCACTGGAACTGAGCTGCATAGTCTTTATGAGCTGGTGTCTAACAGCAGATTTCATCTTCTCCCCTCCCTGTTGCTTTGGTGATTCAATTACCTTTTTATTCAAAATTAATTCTGATGATTGCATATCTCACCCAAAACTCTGCTATCATTCAAAATAAAAAAACTGTATAAAGCAGACACTTTTTTGCTAGCACTGTAATGTGTCTTCATAGGTAATATCCTAAAAAATACTTATTTTGTGTGATGTTTGTTTATTCATGTGGTATTCAGATGGTTATTTAGACAAAGAGACATCCAGGAGAAACTCAAATGCATGGTCTGGTTTTCTGGTAACAGCTATACAATCATCAGCAATATTTTGCTGCTGCTAATTCAAAATGACTAGGAGTCCCAGGGGGAACTGCAACATATTTAAATGCATTTTATTTAAGGTTGTTGGGCTAATAACTATTCAACATGTCACAGTTCCCATGGCTCCTATTCATTTAGCATTGCTGGTAGCCAAATCTAGCCGATGTTTACACCTTTCAGGTCAAACAACCATATGAATCTCGTATTGTTTAATGAGCTAATATTTCATGATCATTATTTATGCCTTACTCTTTCATATTATTTTCCATAAAATGTTTGTGAACATTTGAAATGACAGCGAATGCCAAAATGGATCACCATCGAGGGGGTTGGAGTCCTGGAACTCGAGAACTCTGAATAAGAAACGCTGTGTTTAACACACAAACCTGCTTAGGCAGTAGCAAGTGTCCCAGATAAAGATGGCACTTCTATTCAGAGGGGGGTATTTTCTGCTGGTGAACCCAGCCTCTTTGAGTAAATCTAATTTGCAGGGCTGAGAAACAGAGGCTGGGGTTAATTAAATTTCCACTGCCACACTTGTCTCAGTCAAACATTTTCTCAATGTACTACTAATGCACCAGTGACCCATCCAGAGGTAAGTTCCTAACCTTAAGAACCTCTTCTGCCAACAATCTGGCATTTAAAAAACAACAACATTAATTCAATGTTTAAACCATCAATCTATCCATATGTTGTAGTCAAGTCCAGACTCTTCATTGCTTGAATCTAAGTCTAATACAATTTGTCAATGTTAAGCAACAAAAGAACAAACCAGTCAGGCGTTAAGTAGAATAATTAGTTGCCGGAAAATGGTGCTTGTTATGTTGTCAGACAAAGGCTCCATCAGTCAAGCAAGAGTGCTGTACACAGAAAAGTTTAGGCACAAAATGGTTGAAAATGTTAAGTGAAGTCAGCTAAGTATATTATATGTATTATGTCAGTGTCCTTTTAGTTTAAAGGTTAAACTGATACACACATACACCTCTTTCACAGCTGGACAAGGATTAAACTGCAAAATTCAAAGTAGGTCCGCACAACATTCTTGCTCCACCGGTTTTTTATGACAAAGACCAGCTTGGTCAAAACATTGTTTGCCAAAGAAAAACCCACTGATGGAGCACGAATCTTGTGCTCCATCAAGCATAAAATCATCATGACCAGGTCTTACAGTAACAAGACATCAACATTTGAACTGAATATGATGTCCCGCTGTCTGCTTAACAGCACCATAACAATCTGTAGAAGAAAAGGCCCAAATCTGTCCTTTAAATGGTTATGAGACAGACACTCCTGCTACAAGTGTTCGTAGGGTTAAAGTTACAAGTTAGTGGCAAAAGCCTAAAGGTTAGAGAAGCACACATGTGAACAGAAGGTTGCTGGTTCAAATCCCACTCAAAACTACTCTCGTGGTGCCCTTGATCAAGGCAATTAACCCCAGCTGTTCAGTGTCGCTCTCTCTCTAACGCACACACACACACACACACACACACACACACACAGTACACACTGACTGGCACACTGAGATAAGGTCCAACCCACTTGCACAGAGTGAGCAAGTGGTGGAGACAGCATGACCTGTTCCTAGTGGATATATGATGACAACATCAAACTGAAACCCAAATCTCTGAATCATCAGAAATAACACAGAACCCCTGAAACACATCAGGACTGATACTAATGTGGTGTGAGTGCTGAGCTGGGTGGAGGGACTGCACAGTATAACTGGGAACAGAACAAACAGAATGAGGCCTACTAGCATTCACGTCGGCAGTCATCACAGGAAGGGGTGACAATAGTTGGAACTAATAACGTTCCAACTAAAGAAAATGTATTTAAAAGCCACTAATATTAGCCCATGTAAACACAATGATTCATGACCTTCCCGTTATGCAGACAAAGATAAACATAAAAAATGAATGACACACCTCTGGGCAGAGTTGCAGCGAGGCATCGGGCATACTCAGTCTGCGTACAAATCCACTTCCACTTGTGAAGAAGCGATCGGCGCCACTGCCCCAGGTGCCACTGATGGGACGTCCTGTGTTGTAGAACATGAACGTGTCGCTGCCAGAGGTGGCTGTCAGGCAGGTCTTGTAGCAGTAAGTCTTTGTTAGAGAGCCGTTCCCACGCACTTCAATGTAGTGAGGCTCCACTTTGAGGTCTCTCCGTAGCACCACATTGTTATTAGGTTGTGGCCCACCTCCACCACTGCCTGCTCCACCACCACTTACGCTACTGCTCCCGCCATCTGGTGGGGTCTTCTGCGACACACAGCAGGGGGAGCAGGACCCAGGCTGGGTGCAGTAGGCATGACAGCGTACGATGGCCAACACCACCACAGTCACCAAGAAAACAAAGGTGGTAGCGCTCAAAGCCACAATCAGGTAGAGAGTCACGTTGGAGAAAAGCAATGTGCTGTGAGGTCGGATGATCCTCTTGGGGTCAGGAGTCAGCTTGGGTGGCACCTCCATGACAGCCACATTGATGGTGGCAGTGGAGGAGAGAGCAGGCTGGCCATGGTCTTTCACCAGTACAGTCAGAGAGAAGGAGGTGGAGTTGTCCTCCAGGATCCTCCGTGTGGTCCTGATCTCCCCTGTGTGCTCATGCACCTTGAACAGGTCCAGGTCAGTGGCTGTCTCCAGCACATAGATCAGCCAGGCGTTTGGACCAGTGTCTGCATCATATGCCACCACTTTGGTCACCAGGATACCAGGCTCTGCGTTCTTTAGTACCGTCTCTATGGAGCGCGTGCCGTTGCCTGGAGGGTTGACGATCTGTGGCACATGGTCATTCTGGTCCATTATGTAGATGTAGACAGTGGCAACACGGCTGAGCGGAGGAATGCCCCCATCTTGGGCTTTGACCTGGAAGTGAAACTCTCTCAATGACTCATAGTCAAAGGCTCGCAGGGCATAAGCCTCCCCTGTATCGGCCTTCACAGACACATACGAGGTGACAGGGATGCCATGGTTGTTGTCATTGAGCACCGTGTATGTGATGCGTGCGTTCTCTTTGATGTCTGCATCTTGAGCTTTCACAGTACACAAAGAGGCCCCTGGGGCATTGTTCTCAGCCACGTAGACAGTGTACGATGTCTGCTCAAAACGCGGCGGGTTGTCATTGACATCAGCCACGTCCACCTGTATGGTCTTCTGAGAGGAAAGGGGTGGGTTTCCTCCGTCAGTGGCACTGAGAGTGACATTGTAGGCAGCTGTGGTCTCGCGGTCCAGGAAGGCTGAGGTAACCAGAGTGTAGTAATTTCGGAATGACTTGATCTTAAAAGGGAGGCCTGCAGGGATCTCCAAGCTCACCTGCTTGTTAGCGCCAGAGTCCCGATCAGTCACACTAACGAGGGCCACGACTGTGTCAGCGCGGGCATCCTCCCTCACAGGGCTTGACAGAGATGACAACACTATCTCCGGAACATTGTCATTCACATCCACCACCTCTACCACAACCTTACAATGTGCCGCCACGGCTCCAGGGCCCTTGTCCATTGCCTGGATGTACATTTCATAGGAGTTGGTCTCCTCATAGTCAACATTGCTCCTCACTCTTATTTCTCCTGTGTTGGTGTCCATGGTGAACATCTGCCTCACTCTCTCCGGAGTGTAGCTGCTGAAAGAGTAATACACCTCCCCGTTTGTGCCCTCATCCAGGTCAGTTGCATTCAACTTAATTACCAGGGTATCTTTGGGAGAATTCTCCAACAGTTTCACTTTGTACACTGAGCTGTCAAACAAGGGGACGTTGTCATTTGAGTCCAGGACACGCACGTTGATTCTAGCAGTGCCTGTTTTCTCTGGTGTCCCACCATCCACAGCACTTAGAATTAATTGGTGGTAAGGCGTCTGCTCGCGATCAAGGGGCTTTTTGAGCACAAGCTCGATGTGCTTTGTATTTAGGGAGGGTTTATTAGAAACCAGCGCGAAGTGCTCGTTTGTGCTAAGCTGATACATACGAACTGAATTGGACCCCATGTCTGGATCCTGGGCATTTTCAATTGGGTAACGAGACCCCGGTAAAGCCGACTCTGTGATTTCCAGTTGATACTCATCTCTGGGGAACTGCGGCGCATTATCATTGGCATCCACGATCTCCACCTCGACATGGTGCACCTCTGTGGGGTTTTCAACAAACACCTCCAGATCTATAAGGCAGGTGCTGGTTAAATCACATAGTGTCTCCCTGTCGATCCTTTCATTGACAAACAATTTGCCATTTTTGGGGTTGACAATCACATAGCGTTTACCGCTGTTGGAGGTTACCTTAATTTTTCGGGTGGCGAGCTTTCGAATATCCAGTCCCAGGTCCTGCACCAGATCTCCGACCAGTGCTCCATTTTCTAATTCTTCCGTAATAGAGTATCGCAACTGTCCAAACGAAAGGCCACAAAATAAGAAAAATATCACAAAACAAAAAGGCACATTATTCCCTATCCAGTTGCATATCCCCGCCACAGCCATTGCAAGCTCATAGGATCCGCAGACGGATTAAACGCAGCTTTCCGCCCTTTTAGCTGGCAGTATCTTGCATCCCACCACCTCATTAAAGTGGGCTAATTGGTTTCCCGGTAAGTGTAACAGGAGCGGCTCACCCATTGCGTTACCCGTCTGAGGTGAATCCTCTCCAGCTCACCCATTTTCCCTTTGTCCTTGATGCGCTTTTTTGTCTCCACTGCGCGCTGCTGACGGGTGTGTTTCCCTGCCGCTGGAGCTGCGAGCTGCGTCAAGGTAGCCAGAAATAGCCAGAATAATACCGGAAAGGAACCGACTTGCCTTCTAAATAAAAGCAGAAAATCTGTCTTTGTTTAGTTAGTATTTCAGTTGTGGAGCTGCTATTGGGGAGTGAAGTGGAAGCACTTTCCGGGGGCCCCAAACTGGAGGGGCGTCTCAGAGAGGAGAGGTGATACTGTAGCCTACTAAGTTACTTGTGCTGGATTGGGGGGCTGAGAGTCACATTTTTGGCAGCCATATAGATATTGCATCTTGCATATGCTGTCAAAAGGACATTTTGGGAAAAAGACAACAACTGTGTTTTATTCATCACAGATCCCCTCTTGAATATAGTCTTTATTTTTTGCTTTGGTACTTTATATTATAAAAAAAAATAAAATTGCAATTAACACAGTACGCATGTTCCTCAGTTAGGGTTTTATTTTGATAGAACAAATCGGAAGTATTATTGTTAATGTGGTTGTCTTGACACTGGTGGAGCAGCGTATCCCACCCTAGCGCGCGCTCAGACTCCAGCTCTCCTTTCCACAGTGGCGCAGCTCCCCCTCCTCCCTCCCCACCCATTTCTCTCCTCTCTATCCCTCCATTGCGATGTCGGGGTAGAGTCTGGGAGCTAATAGACGACCAGCACATTTCAGCACCTCAAGAATAAAGAATGGCGACCAGACAAAACGGCCATATGTGTATTTTTTTATTTAGTGACACCAGTCATTAATTTACCGTTGCAGGAGCTGCGCAGCACATACAGAAATGTGATAGCAAGATTGACTACGGAACTGTTGAAATGGAGACTAAGCAACCTGAAGATGTGGCTAAATATATTCACAATTAATTTGTCTAGATTCATTGTTGCTCTCATAACAGCAATTGGTCCCAGGCTAATCTACAAAATGTTCACCCCTCAAAAATGAAAAACATAAGCCAAATGTTGTCACACGACTCTCAAAGAAAGGCACATGTTTGGGGACTGGGTTATGTTTGTCCTCCTTTGTCTGAACTGGAGTCATATGGATGGTTAATTCGCCAGTAGCGATTCTGCGGCGCATGGCAACCATTTGGCAAGGCGCAGCAGAATGAAAGTATCGCACTGACAATCACAACCTTCCCTACACAGGGATCACTGTCACAGCAAGACCTTAGACTGTCAGGTCACATAATCGTATCTAAGATGCCCGTGGTAGACCCAATAATGCAGACGTCTCATTCCCTCTGTATACCCCTATACAGAAATATGATATGTGGCTATATATGAACACAGATACGAGACAGCATTACATGAATGTCAATTATATGTCGGAAAGGCTCATCTTATAGTATCCTGAATTTATATTCGATGTGATATAAAATAAGCTAACAAATGGAGGCTATTAATTAACAGTATTATAAATGTTAGAGGAATGTCTGCCTTTATTAGGCAGAGCCAATACAATTAAATGTCTTTTCTCCTTACATTTTTATTCATTTTTTCTCCATTTCGCCTCCGTTCTTCAAGAAAATGCAATGGTTCTTTTGTCACTTATTTTGAATAGCTGAACTTCCAGGAGTTAGCCCTCCAGTCCTGCAGTTACCTGCCACAATAAAGGACACTTGAGTAAATGAGGAATACAAAGCATATTAAAAGCAAGATGTGGTCCCCAGGATGATTAGCATACCATCATGCTTAGGGTCATGTATAAAAATGCTGGATAGACCAAGTTACCAGTTATTTTGGTTACCGTGGCTTGAATAAATCTCAGGTATTACTCATGTGATTGTTGGGGCATATTTGGCAGGAGATTCAATGATGCAAAGGTTCATCACTTATTGACAAAAACGGCTCAATTTGCTGATGTTTCACCAGGAAAAGTGGCTAAGGTGTTCCATGTTGGCATGGAAGTCTGAGGGAATATCATCAGCTAGGAGCAACTGTAGAAGTATATACTCCTCAACAACAATGCAAATGCATTGGTTGGAGATGCAAGGAAAAACAGACAAACAACTCTGAATCAGTTGACATCAGTAAATGTCAATCTCAGGTGTGAGTGGGCAGTTTCATCAAGAACTTCACACAGGTGAACCTCGGGTTCAGAACCTGCTGTGCATAAGTTGCAGTGTGTAAACTCCCTATTACCTGAAAAATGCACTTTTGCAAATGAAGTGGTACAAAGAACAAAGCCAGTGGTCTACTGAGCAATGGAAAATACTCATACGTTCATCCTTCACCTTGCTATCAACAAGCAGATGAGTATATTTGTGACACACGCCAAGAGAGGTTTACTGGCCCGAGTGCTTGTTTCGCACAGTGAGTATGGTGTGGTGTGCAATTTCCTGCCATGGTTAAGGTCCACTGAATCCCTGAGAGGGCAAGGTAAAAACCATTAAATACAAATCAATTGAGAGGCATCACGTCCATCCTACGGTAAAGCATTTCTATCCTGATGGGTGTAGAATCTTCCAGGATGAGAATGCCCATCCACAGGGCATGAGTGGTCACCGAATGGCTTGATAAGCATGAAAATGATGTGAACCACGTACCATTGCTGTCCTAGTCACCAGATCTCCACCCAACTGAGCATTTGAGAGCACTTCAGAAATTCCGGAGCGGTGCCTGAGACAGCATTTTCCACCAATATCAATACCAAATATCAAATGATGGAGTTTCTGGTGGATGCATGGTGTTGCATTCCTCCAGTAGAGTAATAGGACCCTTGTATGATCTATACCAAGGTGGAATGAGACTGTTCTAGCAGCTTGTGGCGGTCCAATGCCCTATTAAGACACTTTACGTTGATGTCTCCTGTATTCTACCTGTATTCTGCAAGGTTTTGCGCATATGTAATCACACTAAGATTGCTTTTCACCGTGATCTCACATGAACAACTCTCGCTCTAAGCCAGAAAATAACGAAGCAGCTCTATAAAAAAAAGATTGTGCACCAACAGAATGTTTGCTTATTAATCCAAATGTGCTTAATTCTGTAGTGGTGTTATCAGTTCTGCACTGGGAAATGTGCACTGAGCCCAAGAAAGTCCCCCTGGGGGCTCTGACTGTCACTTTCCCAATTCATTTTCTATGGAGTAGCTCCAGTACATCTTGATGATATCTCAGTTCTCTGGTTTCACGGTTTAGAAGAGAGTTGTTAATGTTCACACATTTTAATTGGCCTTCCATATATGAACAATATTCTAAATTCTAAAATGTGGCTATACTTTCTGCCAGTAACTTTGAAAATAAAAGTCAGTATATGACAAGTAAATTTGATTTAAATTGAGACTATTGTTTCAAAACTTGTGGATGCAAATTTGAAAAACTGCATGCTTGACAAAGGTGTAACTTGTTGCAGTTACCATTTGGAATTTCTTATTCGCTTCATGTATTATGTTCATTTCTGAAACACAGGTTGTTACGGAAACTTATTGAAGGAGCAAGTGAGATGTAAATAATGAGCCTAAACAGAGAATGCTAGGTCAGTAACCACAGCTCTTATGTGTATCATTTGGGGTAGAGCCTTGAGATAACAATGACCAGATAGTGAATTAATTAGCAGCCTTGGCATTCATGTAACAAAGAGGACATTGGAATGATAGCATTGAATATGGATAACATAGCTTTGAGTCAAGTAACAGGGAACATTAGCTGTATGCTAAATATTGGCATAAGCTACAAAATCACTGAAAATAAAGAATCAATGCCAATGATACAGTGTGATGGAAAGGCTGGAGCTGAAGTCTGGGGATTCTGTCCAAAACAGACAAGCTAAGTCGGTCACAGCAGCTGGCAATGGCTAGGCTGTCCTGTTAGCCTAAAGCAGAATAGATCACTGGGTGAATGAGTCTAATGCAGGAATGCCATAACGGCTCCTTCGAATAATCTATGCAGAGGCAGCCGGACCTCAGGAAGAGGTCATAATAATATGATTGTTACAGAATGCTTGACCTAACCTCCTCTGATATGTGTTTAGTCTTTGTCAATAATCTGCCAGCAGAATTCTGCAATGCGAAACCATGCACTGGATTGTTGATTCAAACAGGAAGGAATTACGTTAGTCAAGCCAAGATGATGTGAAAATACATACAAAGCATGTATATGCGAGTGCATAGAAATGCTTTGGACGAGGCAGCCAGTGACCAGTATTTGCAGTAGAGTAAACTAGCTGTCAACAATACGAATTTAGTCAAACAATAGAGGGCTGCTTCCAGTCTCTCTCTCCATAAAAATAATTTCTCTGATGAAATCATTACTTACATTGTGTGAGGAATACCATATTGCATTGAGAGGCAACTATCAACTACAACCTGCAAAACAATTTTAAGTGCAGACCTACATCTATTTAATTTCTGTAATTTTCACTGTATTTACTGTACATTTTTGTTGAGCCACATGATCCCAAAAAAATATACTTTCTGAACTTTTGGCACGTCTGAGCTCTGTGGGGAATTTACGTACAATGATTGAGCTCAACAGACACTTCAATCTTCCACCACTTTCACCACATTCGTTGCTGTCATGAGACAAATGAAGCTTCAAACTTGATTACAAACATATTTCAAAGCTGTTGAAGAAAATTGTGCTTTACAAATGAATGATCATTGATCATTAAAGTGCTCTGCTTTAAGGAAATAGCATTCTGTACGTTAGAAAGTGGTCAAGGGAAATAAAACGCTGTTGCTTAGTGGCTTCAGATGTGGCACAGAATGCATTGTTTAGTAGGCTAAAGTAGTTTAGGTGGCAGTGTAACAAGCAAACGATTCAAGCAGTCGGACAGTTTGTATTAATTTATTAAATATATCATGAGAAGGGGCAATAATCTATTTCTAACCTGTCAGGTTCATTCTGCGGTCTCCCCTGTCTCTCACTGGTTGCAGATGCCAGCCTGAAGAAGAACATGTTTACATTTACACATTCACACAAACGTGTGAACACACACACACACACACACACACACACACACACACACACACTCTCTCTCTCTCTCTCTCTCTCTCTCGCTCTCTTTCTTTCTCACTGACTAGACAACAGCAGATATGCAGACACACACAGAGAACAGAAATTCTCTATTGTCTATTGTCTAATGTTTCTGTTTCATTTAATAACATTCCCTGCATTATAATTATGGAATGTAGGTGGTTATCTGGTAATCAATGCTGTCAGTTGAATACATTGTCTCTCCATGCTAAATGACATGCAACAAGGATCCCAGGCTGGATTTGGACTGAGCCAGTTATACAATGTTTTAAATGTCCGTCCATCCATTAAAAGTGATATTTTTACATTACCTTGAAAACTGCAATTGTCCAATAAAGCTTCAAGCTTATGTAAATATGAATATGAAAAGTAGTAATAAAGTAGTAATAAAGATTAATGATCCACCATCGTGTTAATTGTTGAAACAGAAAAATCATACAATTAGGCTATTTGCCGTTGACCCCAGATGCTGCACAAAGGACAACCATCACTCAAATATCTTATACTAATTTTGCCGACTTATATATGTGTGCTGGATTCCATCTTAGGTGCATTCATCTAAAAGAAACAAAACAGCCCCAACACAAACTAGTGCAGCAGTGACCCCATATCAAGGGCAGCCACGGACATAAATAACTTGCCACAGGCATTTAGGCTCAAGATGGATCCTAAATCCCACTGCACTTAAAATTGCATTCTGCCTGCTGGTATTCATCCTCTCCAGCTCCATCAGTCTGGCCACCAGATGAGCATTCACAGTTGATTAACTGGTGCCTCTGTGTATGTAGAGCCTTTTTTCCTATTCACATCAGATATATATATATGATTTTATTTCAAGAATCAATCAAATTCTCTCTAACCTACAATTGTATTTGTCTTATCAAAAAAGTCTGATTAATGTAATATGGAAGCTACAAGAAAGATGTCTGTAGGGATGCAGTGTAAATAATGGCAGACTCTGCAGTCTCAGTGATAGATTTGTATTCCTGTCTTGTGGCATCTTTGAGAGTCCAATGTGTTTCTGTAAATCAGAGTGACAACCTGTTCATGTCTGTTTCTGTGGTGATGCATTAGGCTGCTTTATCCCTTCACACAGCACAGTCTCTGGAGTAAATCAGACAAATTACACAGACAGCCCTCCCACTGAACTGTGACCTCGCAACCTTACCCTTCCAACTGTGGCGGAAACAGAGGCTCTAGGTGATAAGACTGATGACCTCATTGTGCATCAGCTCCAGCCAGTGTATCTTCTCTACTGCACTGACTCACTGATACAAATGGGTCAAGCATCCACAGCCTGTCTCAAACACTTACACTTTCACATGATAGGGTGAAGTGAGGATTCACTGACTCAGTGGCAAAAAGGAAGCTACTGTGACAGTGGTGTTAAATTGGATATTTTTGTTCTAAACTTATAAAAGTTGCATTTCTGTACCAGGGGTATGTAATTAAAATGACATTACATGATATTATTTGAAGTCAAATTCATTAGCTGATAGTCTAGTATTTACTTTTGCTGTATGTACGTTACAGTAAATGTGATCTATAGAGAACACAAGCTATGTGAGAGAGTCACTGTGATAACACAGTCCTGATTGCGGTCATTGAAATGTGCACACTTACCATTTTCCCACATTGCCATAACATTTACATTATTTGAGCAGAAATGTGAATTTTATCTGTTTTAAAGTGATATTTCACATACAACACTTTCACATTTAACACACAAACTTTCATAGGAGTCTATCAAAACTTTTGGGACATAGTCCCCACTACTCACTTCTCTATAAATGCTTCAAATACATACAAATGTGGTAAAGTAGACCCAGGTGATGTTTAATTTTGTGTCCAGTCATTCTTTCTGCAGATTGCAGTCATTGATATTGACTGGGCCTGAAAGCCTGTAGAGACAGTGCAGCTAATGGGGCAGCTAATGTTGGAGGTAGACTGTCTCTGTGTAGGTGTGCTAAAAATGTATAAATGTTCTACCATAGTGAAATATCACTTAAAAGACACAAATTTCACTCCACTGTCCAAATGTTTTTGCCACAGGCAAATCTATCTATCTGTCGCCTAAATCTAGTGAGATGTGAAATTGCATAAGTAAATAAAATAGATAGTAAATAAAATAAAATAAAATAAAATAAAATAAAATAAAATAAAATAAAATAAAATAAAATAAAATAAAATAAAATAAAATAAAATAAAATAAAATAAAATAAAATAAAATAAAATAAAATAAAATAGATGAGAAGATTTGTTTTAAGGAAATAGTAAACATAGTTATATTGAATAAAGTCTCAATGAACTATTTCTTGAGTATGGCAGATCTAATGGTCTACAGTTGCACCTGCCTTTTCAATGTGACTTTTATAATTGGATCAGGATCTGGATGCGCGAAAATCATTTTTTGCCCATATTTATATCAGATCGTAAAAAGCAGAAGTGGCCAAGCTCATACTGTAAAGAGATACAAGCAGTTTTATTGTAACAGATGGAGAGGGAGAGTGTGAAAAATTTAATGCAGACAGATTTAAGTAAATATAGTCACAGGAGATGCATAACATCTGAAGAAATGCACACTCTTATAATTGCAATGTCTTTGATATTGACTTGGTAAGTAAAGTAATTGCATTAAACTAATACCACATGCAGTATATGTACACCAAACTCCAAGTTTGAGAGAAAGAAAGTAGAAAAGACAGTAGCTAAATCTAGCTTACTAAGAAAACAAGAAATGTATGCTTGGAGACAGCTGCACTGAAAAACCTGTCTGGAAGGCAAAGTGTGGACATACAGCAACGTGATCTCATAATATCCGATCTTTAGAATCTATTCTCAAAAATCACATCGAAATGATAACTGTAACCGTAGTCATGGTTTGCACTGACTCTGGCAGTTACTGAAAGTGCTGCTCATACAGGATGACACCACCAACCCTCACATCCTCCACAGACTCAAGGCCTACTAACAGACGAGACAGAGGGCACCAGAGAACAGCCTTCTGCCAGAATGCCATTGCATAGCACAGCTTGGATTGACTCTGCCATCTGCAGCTTTCAGCAAGGAATTGGCTGCCAAATATTAAGGACTACTCACTTATTCAATCAGTTTCCATACCTGCTTATTCCTATTCAGGTATACTTGTGTGATACTTGTTGGAGAAAATGTGTTAATATAGACTCTTATGTTGAAAATGATTGTATCTTACATGTAATAGTGACCAAATCTGGACAGGAATGAGCAAACCCACACAATCTGCTTAAAAATGGCTTGCACCCATCTCTGAAATCTCCACGTTTACCGTAAGGGAAATACAATAATGATAGATGCATTGATGCCTGGTAGGTACACACACTCTGTGCACGGTATTGTGCATTGTGAACTGGGAGAGACATTTCATGAATGACTATACTCTTTGGGT
Organism: Rondeletia loricata; assembly: GCA_900302605.1. Lineage (NCBI taxonomy): Eukaryota > Metazoa > Chordata > Actinopteri > Beryciformes > Rondeletiidae > Rondeletia > Rondeletia loricata. The sequence goes on from OMLI01018425.1 coordinate 13,950, forward strand.
CAAGATGAACACTATTGGCAATAGCTCTACGCTATAGAAATTATTTGAACGTGACAAGACAGCTTTTCATGTGATTTATGATGAAACCTAAAGACTGTAAAGGAGACACTAGAGCTGGAGTGTGTAATGTTGAATTTCTTGTGACTCTGCAAGAAGATTTCTAGTTCATCTAAATCATTTGTAAAAGTGATTTTTCCTTGCATTGAGATATTTTCTGTGCTTCAGATTTTAAGTCTACTCTTGTAAACCAGTTGTTTTTGCGTCCGTATTTTGAACTTGAATTATCTCAAATAATTGTTGAGAATCCTGAGATCTATAATAGGGCATATAATCCCATACCTATTTGAGACTACAAAATAGCATCTGGAAAAGCCTGCATTCTACTTTACCTCATTTTACAGTGGGGAAGAGATCTGACACCTGCTCCTTTCCTATGGCTGATGTAAGCAACCAACCCAAATTCTCACATGTCACTCCCCTCTTCCGCTCACTTCACTGGCTTCCCATCTCTGCTAGAATCAAATTCAAGACACTAGTACTTTCCTACAGGGCTGTACACAGAACTGCCCCTCCGTATCTTCAATCACTG